>JACEFZ010012515.1:62500-121629 GCA_014155875.1 Cepaea nemoralis
TAGTAGCAGTAGTAGTAGTAGTAGTAGTAGTAGTAGTAGTAGTAGTAGTAGTAGTAGTAGTAGTAGTAGTAGTAGTTGCATTAATTGTAATTGCCTTATTAAGTCACATAATAAGACAGCAGTGGACACCGTTTATACTGGAACACATCTCTGCTGTTGAAGTTGACGACGAATCAACTATGGGAATGACCCGAGTGAAGTGATGCCGGTGCTTGCCTCAACTCATCTCTAAATTATCGACCTTATCGACATGATGCCCTTTTATTATAAATTCAGGTGAACCATGGTGTCTACGGTCTTGCTAATATACATATAAATACATATTAATGTGTAGCACTTTAATGGACGGTGAATATTATGAATGTCATTTGTGTAATAAGTGCATTTGTTGAAGTTGCTGAAATCGTGGTGAAAGGCTTTGACACTTTTATTCAAACTACTGTCTTTTTTGTTGCTACATCTAGATTTATGGCACCTTTGTTAAATCGAATTAATCTTGTGTCATGTTATTATTATTGTTGTGGTTTTTTTTTCTTCTTTGGTTCAATTTAAGATTATGACAGTTTTGCTCCATTTAAATTTCTCATGGTGTTACTCAGTCTAAACTGCTCACAGTTTTGCTCAGTCTAAATTTCTGACAGTTTTGGTCTGTCTAAACTCTTCACAATTTGGCTCTATATAATCTTCTCAAGTTTCATTTAGTCTAAATTTCTCACAGCTTTACTCAGTCAAAACTTCTCACAATTTTGCTCAGTCTAACCCATTAACAACTTTGCTCAAGTTAAGCTTCACACAGTTTTTTTCTTGTGCTCCGAAGGTTGTGGGTTCGATTCCGGGCCGCGTTCTTCGGTTTACGAGTTAAATGTTTCGGAGACTCCTGTGGGTCGTCGCTAAAAGCTACGGAGTTCGTGCTTTGTGCGACGCTTTCCGTGCTGCGGAAAGAGACCGAGCCATATGGGATAAAACCCGGTGCAATGAAGTCGACTCTGTCGACTTTTAAGCGACTTTTTTTAAAAGTTTTTCTCAGTCTGAACCTTTGTCAACTTTGCCCAATCACAACTTCCCACATTTTTCCTCCACTTAAACTTCTCACAGCTTTGCTAAATCTAATCTTCTCACATATTTCTTCAGTCTAAACCTCTGACAATTTTACTCAGTTGAAATGTCCCACAGTTTTGCTGAATCTAAACGTCTCACAAATTTGCTCCGTCTAAACTTCTTACAGATTTAGTCAGTCTTAATCTCTCCTCTCACAGTTTTTTCGTGCTAAACTTCTCACATAATTTCTTAATCTAAACTTCTCACAGTTTTGTTTAATCTGAACGTCTCACAGTTTGGCTAAATCTAAACGTGTCACAGTTTTGCTCAATTTAAACATATGACAATTGTGCTCAATCTAAACTGCTCACAGTGAATAGTATAAACTTCTGATAGCTTGATTCAATCTACATTTCTCACAGATGTGCTCAGTCTAAACCTCTGACAACTTTGCTCAATCTAAACGTCTCGAAGTTTTGCTCAATCTAAACTTTTCGAAAGGTTTACTCATTCTAAACTCCCCACGGTGTTACTTAATGTAAACTTCTCACAACCTTGCATAATCTAAACTGTTTTGCTCAGTCTAAACCTCTGACAAATTTGCTCAATCTAAACTCCTCACAGGCTTGCTCAGACTAAAGCTCGGACACATTTTCTCAATCTAAACTTATCTCAATTTTCTTCAAATCTAAATTGCTCACTGTTTTGCTCAGTCTAAACCTATGACGCCAATTACTCAATCTAAACCTCTCACATTTTTGTTCAGTCTAGACCTCTGACAACTTTGCCCAATCAAAACTTATCACAGTTTTGGTCAGCCTACACTTCTCACAGTTTTGCTTAGTCTAAACCTATCGTAACAGTGCTAAGTCTAAATGTCTGATACATTCGCTGAGTGAAAAGCTCAAACACCGCTGGATTGACTACATTATGAACACAGCTGGACTGGCTACTTCAAGAGCACAGATGAGCTGGTCACTTCACGAACACAGTTGGACCATCTACTTCATGACCACAGCTGGTCTGGCTACATCATAAACACAACTGGACTGGCTGCTTCATAAACACAGCTGGACTGGCTACTTCATACCAATGTCTTGGGTTCAATCCGCATTAGGGCGTTTTGGATTTTTGTTTTTTTAAATTTACCTGGCTGCCAGGTGGACCTAAGATTAACATGAGTACCAGGAATTGTGTGGAGAAGTAAAGGTGGCGGGTTGCACGCCGAGCACATCAGCTGCTGAGTGCCTATTGATGTAGGAGAACTATCGTTCTGCCTCCTGAAGCACAATGCATGTGGGTGTGTAGAAGGGACTGCTACCACGGGACATCTTTGTTGGTGAATTGCAGATGGGTAAAAGATCTCGTGGTTGGCCACCACTACGGTACAAAGATGTGTGTAACCGGAACTTGACTTATACAGGCTTGATTTTATTATATTTGTTTTATTCGCTCGCTCGCTTTGAAATCAAGCGTAGTTCATAACTCTATTTATAGTACTGATGGACAGAATTTTGCTTGTGGATTACCTTTCCCTATTAATATTCCATTGGCACCTTGCCGTCTTGACAGACGATAGTTTGTGCTTTAAAAAGGCATAATAACTTTTAACTATGGCGGTAGCGAGTGTGACTGATAAGGCCAATTTGCGCTGTAAATGTCCGTTCACAGTGGGTGCATGTGAACACGTGGTCATTTCCACCATCATGCACCATCTTACGCCTCAAACGCTTGGTGTGTGACTTTTCTGCAATAATTTTCTCCTTTGACTTTATTCCATTTCTGATATTTGCCCTCCATGCAACACGTTCAGCGGCGACTTGCTCCCAATGTGCATTATCAATGCCTGTATCAATCATGTCCCGCTTACACACATCTTTGTATCGTAGTAGAGGCCGACCCTGAGATCTCTTACCCATCTGTAATTCACCAAAAATGATATCCTTTGGTATTCTACCATCATCCATCCTCCTAAGATGTCCTATCCATCTAAGTCTACGAAGACTGAGCATGGAATAAACTGTCACACAACCTGATCTTTCCAATACTTGCCCCTGCCCCCTATTAATAGCCATCAAGCGAACCCACTGCGACTTCAGAGGTGCTTGAAATTTACGTCCCCAAGTCAAGGACGACAGGTCAACATTTTAGTCCAGCTATCCGGTGTAGGGGTTTAACTGCTAATCTCGGCAACAGCACACCAGATGTTTAAGAACACGCGTTCTTATCCATTCGACCATGCGGACCTGCGGCTTGATATTTCACCTTGGCGGCATGTCACTGCTGATCGTGTTGTGTGGAGGTAAAACATCAGGAATGGAATAAAGACAAAGGAGAACATGAATGCACATAGGTCATACACTGAGCGTCTGAGTCATTAGATGGTGCGTGGTGATGGAAACGACCATATGTTCACATTTATCCATTGTGAACGAACAATCAACTATTCCATTGATAAATAAATCAGCAGATCAGTCTATTGCTGACTCAAGCAAACAGTCAATAAGTGGCTCAAGTAATATATCATTCCATTAGTTGGTTGCTCATGTAATCATTCTGTCACGTAATTAAACTTTCACTAAATAAATAAGTTAAAGAATTAAAGTTTGAAGAGAACAATAATGGCGGGGTATATGCCTGGGAAGAGTGGAAGAGGAAGGCCAAAGAGAAGATGGGTGCAAGATGTGGCGGATGATCTCCAGATGGGTGTATCGGACGCGGGATATCTTGCTTATGATTGAGAGGTTTTCCGGAAGGTTGTTATGGGAGCGAGGTTCTGCAAAGGACATGCTACTGAATGAATGAATGAATTAAAGAGTCAATCAGCCAACTAAACGATCAATTTAGCTATTCTATGAATCGATTAAATAAAATATATGTCATTAAATCAATATATCAGTCATTGAGTTAGCTAATCAATCATCAGTAATTCAGTCTGTTGCTTTATATCATCATCATCATCATCATCATCATCATCATCATCATCATCATCATCATCTTCCACTTCTGCCGTCAAGCGTCGTGGGGATGAATAATATGTGCTCCAGCGGCCAATGGGCGACACTGGATAGTGTCATTCCGTGTGATTTTACAGTCTTTGATGTCGTCAATCCATTTTCTTCTTGGACGTCTTCTTGGTCTCGTCGCAGATGATCTTTGGTGTAAGGCCAGTGATGGTAGTTGATGGTGTTGCATTCTAACGACATGGCCAAACCACTTTCAATAAATGTGGCACAAGGTGTTGATCCAACTGTCTGTCTGACAACATCATTTCTTACTCGGTCTCGGATTGTTAAGTTGGCAGCTCTCCTCAGGCATCTCATCTCGCAGGTGTTGATTTTGCGAAAGACTGATTTGCAGGCTTGTCCATGGGACACATTTTTCAGTCCCATTCCCATACCATCCCACGGTAATTTTGCTGTACCATCCCATGTGATTCCCATGGGATTCCCATGATGATATTAATACGGAATACAGTTCAAATAAAATTATGAATTTTATGAAAGTTTAGGGTTAGTATCTACTAAATAGGACTAGATGTACAAAGAGACATGTGAAACAGTAGAATTTATTAATTTTAATATTTAAGAGTATTTTATTAAAACAAAGTTTAATCTAAATATGACAATTCAGTGTCATTCTGACACTCTCATTCTGTTTCAGAGACACTCTGCTCATTCAGCACATTATCATTTTCCTGCTGATCGACTGTTTCTAATAAATATTGATCACAACCCACTACTGGCAACGTCGATCGCATTCTGGTATGAACCTAAGGCCTATCCACGCCAATATGGAAGCACTATACTCGAGTTTCGCCCTCATTTGAGCTCGTCAGTAGTGCATATCCCTGACCGGATCCGGAAACAGTCCCGGATCACGCGTGTGAAGCGGGTGTGTAACCACGCGGCACACACTGGACACACCAAATTATCACAACAGAATATCACAACACTACCCATCGTAGGCTATGCTCAAGATTGCCCAATCGCCGCGACCGACGTCCGTCAATCGATGGGACCCGAACGATCAGGACTTCTCACTGGCAAGGAACACCAGGCCTCCTAAATCCAGTGAGCAATAATCAATTGATTATGTGGTTGTTTCGGGATTTGAAATTTAAATATTGAGCACAACCCACTACTGGCAACGTCGATCGCATTCTGGTATGAACCTAAGGCCTATCCACGCCAATATGGAAGCACTATACTCGAGTTTCGCCCTCATTTGAGCTCGTCAGTAGTGCATATCCCTGACCGGATCCGGAAACAGTCCCGGATCACGCGTGTGAAGCGGGTGTGTAACCACGCGGCACACACTGGACACACCAAATTATCACAACAGAATATCACAACACTACCCATCGTAGGCTATGCTCAAGATTGCCCAATCGCCGCGACCGACGTCCGTCAATCGATGGGACCCGAACGATCAGGACTTCTCACTGGCAAGGAACACCAGGCCTCCTAAATCCATTGAGCAATAATCAATAATCAATAATCAATAATCAATAAGCAATAATCAAAATATGTTTCTAATAATTCAGTTAATCCAGGTAATCCCCGAACCATTTCCACAATTTTCATCTTACATGCAAATCTAATATACACAAAGTTTATAACGAGAGCTGGTAACATCCGTTTTCGTAACTTACTCAACAACAATCCAGCTGCACTACTGCTCTGCTGCTGAGGACACTGGTATCGCCAAAACAATTTTCGCACTTGCTGGTAACAGTGGAAACCTATGGTCATTTTTCCAATAATTTAATGGTTGTGAAGTTGGTTGCCATAATTTTTGAAACATGGTGACTTCATTGGTATCAAACAGTGCATCAAATGCTGCCGTCATGCTTGCTGCATTATCAGTACATGCAAACAATGGACTGGAGAATGTGGTAGATTCGGCAAGAAATTCACGTGCAAAAAAAAAAAAAACTGTGCGTAAATTGTGCAGTATGGGATTGATTACTATCAATGTTTACAAGAGACAGAGGAAAAGTAATTAAATCCCAATTTTGATCTAGTCCACATGCAATAATTCCCCCATATAGCAAAAGATATGTTTGTCTTGCAGACCAAAAGTCAACTATTCCCCCGAAATTGCACATTCTGGATCTTGTGCCAAATTTTGAAACAATGTTTCAAACTGAAGTTTGGCAAATTTTCCTTGCGCCAAAATAGAACGAGTCACTGTTTGCCGTGATATAGTGTAATTATATACCTTGTTTGCAGTGTGAGTAGATCTTGCAGCAAAGTTAGCAGCATCACATATAATGTCACATCCAGCCGAAATGGATACTGTTGGATGTGATGCAATTAGTTCAACAACTGTTTTTTGCCGCGCATTTGACAATGTTGGTGCTGGGTTTTTTCTTCCCCCTGCTTGGCTTCAAAAAATCTTTTGATGTTAGAACCAGCGGAACCACATTTCATGCTAAGATGTATTGCAACTCCATAACCACTTTGATTAACCCATTTTTTTCATTAATCAACTTATACCAACCGTGTAGCGTTTTGCACTTTGCACAGCAAACAAATGGTGCTAAAATACTTTTAGATATTTTAACTGCTTTAACATCAGCTGTTGAAGACTTTACAAGTTCTTTTGGAATATCAATCAAATGGCATTCTCCCCTATTCAACATCTTAGCAACAACAGATTTAGTAAGATCCTGGAACTCATAGTTTTGGTTGGCCATTTTGGCGTACCGTAGACTTACGCAACCTACACTCAATGTGTCTCAGTAACACTGTGACTTCAAGTGACAGTCTTCACAAATTGTTTGAAATTAGGACTACTATATATTTATAGATTATAAATATAGTACCTAATATTCAACCAAATAAAAATACCTAAATTCAGCAACAAAACAATACTAGTATATACAGAAAAAGGAAGAATAAAGGGCTTTAAAAAGGTTTAAAAAAATAAAGGTAGCTCTGACGTAGATCAAGTTGCTATGACATGGCTACTGTCCCATGTGTCCCATGGGAAATAAAATGCTTGCTGTCCCGTCCCATCCCATGCCATGGGACGTTTCACATGGGATTCCTATGGGAATTACATTCCCATGGACAAGCCTGGTGATTGGATAAAGTCCAAGATTAAGATATATCTTAGGGTTGGTGTGAATATTGTGTTTATTGTCTCCTGCGGGAGGAAGTTAGTTTTCTTCTTCTGATCTTGCTTATGGCGTCTTGACCAGTGTTGTCGTACGGGAAGGCATTTGTCTTGTTTCTTTGACTCATGGCCCCGCCTTTCTTGATCAGGATGACACAAGGGTAGTGGTCACTATCGTGGTATCCCAGTGTGCCCCACCGGCACCTTGGTGCGATGGTGGGCGACACCAGAGCCAAGTCAATGACGCTGTCAGAGTCACCTGGTCGAGTGGCTATTCTAGTGACCTTCCCATCATTCAGACAGATTAGGGCAGCAGATGCCAGGGGGTCCTCCAGATCTACTCCCTGTCCATTGGTGATGCAATTCCCCCATTGACTGCCTCTGGCATTGAAGTCCCCACAGTAGATGATATGCCTTTCATCCATATCGAACAAACTCTGCCATTGTCGCACGTCGACCTTCCCATTCCGCGCATACACGCTCACGATTACAAGCTGCACTGGTGTCATTATTCTTAATGCCTGCACTTGCAGGGCATCACTGTTCCAGGAAGACATATCGATCTCAGACACTAGTATGTTGTCGCGGACCAGAATGGCCTGTCCGAGGTGCCGCCTGTTAAAGAATCCCTGAAATTCCCCGACATTGACTGTTCCGTCGCCGAGCTGTGTTTCTTGTAAGACTACAATATCGTTTCCGTACAGTAGTTTTTCACGAATAAGTCGGCGTTGACTAAATGATGCACAGTTCCAGTACAGTACTCGAACGTGTCCGATGCCCAATATGTCACATTTTAAACGCCTTCTTCGTGTGCCCGCCCTCTTACCACGCCGTGTTCTTTTCGGTCGTCTGGTCGTCATGGTAGGCTTAACTATCGCCACCGGGCGCCGATGATACGCCGAAGGGAGTCCGGGCGCGCGTGCACGAACTCCGTTGCACTGTCCGAACTCCATTTCACCACGAAAAACACACTTAATCCATACACATTTCAGAAAAAACACGTTCCATTTTACGGGACGAAAAAATGTCCCGCCATCTTGCTCAAGGGAACTCACTTGTACTTTCACGCATCGAGTATGCCCTGGCCATCCTCACTGTCAGCCCTACACAGATTGGAAGACTCGAAAAGGTACAAAACGAAGCCATGCGCATCATTTTGGGCTGCACAGGAGACACCAGCTGTGTAGCAATGAGATACCTCCTTGACTTCCCGACAATGGAACACAGAATCAAGATCTGGAGAGCTCGTGCATACTTAAAAATAAGTGCATGACGCTATATTCAGAGAAAAGGTGACAGGCTAAAGAGGGGCAAATTATGGATGGGTCGGGCAGAAGATGTCGTCAGACAGGTCTGCAGTCTTACCAGTATCAACCCCGGCAAGGAATGGGTGCCGGTGCCTCCAGCCTTTAAGTGCACTTTCTCCTGCATTATCACACTCGACAGACGGTGCAGAGAGCAGAACCCTGCCGCTGTCAATGCAGAGGTTAACGCGCTCATCTATGAACACTCAGATAGCCCCGAAGTGCTCATCTATACAGATGGATCTGTTGTAAAGCAGCAGAGAAGTGCGTGGGCATTTACAGCCCGTTCAGCGGGCCGAACCGTTCAAAAATCCAGTGGTGCCCACTCTATGACTACGAGCAGCATGACGATGGAGGTGATGGCAGTTACATAGGCTTTCATATGGCTGGAATCACAGCTTTATACCAACGTGTGTGTACTAAGTGATTCAATGAGCATGATTCAGAAGGTCGAAGCTGGATCTGTACGTAGACAGTGGACTGAATCGCTGCGGAAGTCTGTTGTCCGTAAAGTCACCTTCATCTTCGTCCCGGGACATGCGGGAGTCGAGGGAAATGAACGAGCTGACAAACTGGCTGGCTCTGCACCCCCTGTAGATGGCCAGCCCATGGATCGTGTCGATGTTATTAATGTCCTTAAAGATTTGGCGAGAACAGAGGATTTTGACGTCAGTGATTCCACATCGCTGTCCAGGATGAAAGACCTGGGAGTAAGAATCGGCACAGCCAGACGCGAGAGGTACATCGGGAAAACAAAGTGCCTCGTCAACCAACACAGAACTGGCACTATTAGCCACCGGACGCTGATGCATATGCTGGGGGGGGGGAGGATCTGAGCACCTATAGACATGTCCGGAGTTCAATGAAGATACCCCAACTGATAACTGATAACTGAATTGTGTTTATTATCTGTCGTTTTGCGGACATGGGTAAATATGGATGTTTCAGTAAGGGTGATAGTTGATATGCAAGTGCACTTTGTATCAACTTATACAATTGACAAATCACAAGAATTAGAATTAATACAACCTTACAGTATTTAATTTATTATAGAAGTTTCCAGACATGTACATGTATAAAATAGAACATTCACAAATCAACTTTCTATCGCGTGTGTTCACTAGTCGTGCTACGATGTTTACCGAAACACCGTGTGTCCGATAGAGCATGCCATAATGGGATTTGTACACGACGATATACATTGATAAGTATAATACCACTCTTAGTGAGGTTGATATTTAGTTAATGATAGCCACACACTACAAACTACAATTGCATGTATCAGCAACTGTTTATTTAAAGAGACATAAGACAACAAAAATAACATTACTTTGTTAGCCAGAACTGGCACCCGTATATCGATATTACTCAATCATGGTGCATAATTACCCTCTTCGATTGTCTCAATGACTTCTTACAGTCCATGCCCTGTGACGTTGGTAATCATGTACCTCCACAGCCTTCTGCATCTTGTGCTGCCAATCATGTCTGATACCGACTTTCCTCAACGATATGATTTATAGCTGTCCAGAATATTCATTCTTAGTCTTCCCCTGCCTCTCTTCCCCTCTAGTCTTCCCGTTGTGACAACATACTTCATTACCTCGCTTCTCGTGACATTCTCAAAGAATGAGGACTGCTTTCTTCTGATGTGAGTAACAAGTTCTCTTTGTGAGTGAACTTCTTTTAGCTTATCTTAATTACTCTTTCAACCCGTCAAGGTGTTTTCATCATGCTTCTATAATGCCTGTACGACTGCTAACCATAATATCCATTGTTGTTCAGCGTGTTTGCTAACATTTACTTTCTCAACCTTCTCTGTTGTGCTCAGGACGCTAATCAAACAAAGTAACGATATGGTCTTACAATAAGTAACACCCTGGAGTACCTACTCACATGCCCTACTCCTTAGTTTAGCTAATGTTGGAAAGATCGCTATGTCCATACTCACAGACCATATTTCTTAGTTTAGCTAATGTTGGATAAATCGCTGTGCCCCTACTCAACATACCCTACTCCTAGTTTAGCTAATGTTGGAAAGATCGCTATATTCCTTAGGTTAGCTAATGTTGAAAATATCGCTATGTCCATACTCCTTAGTTTAGCTAATGTTGGAAAGATCGCTATGCACCTACACACAGAGCCAACTCTTTAGTTTAGCTAATGTTGGGAAGATCGCAGTGCCCCTACTCGCATACCCTACTCCTTAGCTTAGCTAATGTTGGAAAGATGGCTACGCCCCTACACACAGACCCTACTCCTTAGATTAGCTAATGTTGGCAAAATCGCGATACCTATACTCAGACATGAAGTTCCAGTACCATTCTTCAACATGCAACTTATTTCTAAACCTGGAGAAGGGAAGGACTCCTACAGTACAGTCCCCACTTATATGCTCCTTTGGCTTCTACTTGCCCTCTTCTTTTACGTCCTGTAACCTTAGTGGCGAAGAGTTTACGGACGCAGTTCGTAATCCCACATAGCCCGCGTTTTAAACAGAGTTATCGGCAATTTGGCAGCGGACTGCCTTATGTTGGTTTGTTATGAAATGATATTGGTGCCAGTTGTTCAGAAAGCAATGGCAAATTACTTAAACTTGCATTGAAATTACGAAAAGCCAAATAATGCCGAGGTTGACTGCTACGTGCTGTAAATGATATGTAACTGACTTTATGTGTATCCTCCCATTGAGTCAAGGGCTCTGAACCAGGTAACGCCAAGCAGGCCCACTCGTTGCTGTTCTGGCAGCTCTGTCCATGCCGCCCCATATTATTCATGCATATCTCCAATTCTCTTACTCATATGTTATTTAGACCCTTATTTATTTCGCTTGTCCTGTGGATTCGAGCCAAAGGGCTTTCCTCTTTTCTTCTCCTGCTTCCTTCGATCACCTTCGTCAAAACGAATACATGCAAAGAAAGCAGCATACATCCCCATAGAGTTTGTCCTCACATAGAGCGGGTATAGCCTAACTAATTTTCTGTTTTCTATATGATGTAAATTGATGGGAAAGACATTAGACCTATAAAAAACATATATTGGAAACATCAAGCTGCCATAAGGATTGATAATGAAATGGGACAATATAAACCTATTAAGAGAGGTGTTAGGCAGGGATGTATAAGGTCTCCAGATCTTTTTTCCCTATACAGTGAAAATATTTTCAGAAATTTAAAAGATATAAATGGAATCAGCATTTGAGAAAGAAACATCAATAACATTAGATATGCAGATGATACAGTACTGAGTGCAGTCAATGCACAAGATCTACAACAATTAGTAGACGCGGTTGTTGTACACAGTGAGCAGCTGGTGTTGGAATTAAATTGTAAGAAGACACAGGTTATGGTCGTCACTAGGAAGAACGAAGTACCACAATGTAATATACAAGTAAATGGGAATATTCTTCAACAAGTGAATCCGTACAATTATCTCGGAACAGTCATAACATATGATGGGAGATGCTTCCTGTTTATGCTGACAAATGTTTTTCCCGTAAAGCGGTGCATAGCTGGGTAGAAAATGTTTCTCAAGGACGCTCTAAAATTGTTGATGAAATCCGTTTTGGTCGTCCTGTTGAGATTGCAACAGAAGCATCCGTACAGCGGGAGGAGGCGATGATTAGATGTGACAGACGAGTAACGATAGACTCTGCAATAGGGTGCTCACATGGTTCACTATACAGCATATAGCATGATCGATTGCAATTCGAAGAAAGCGTCCATAACTGCTGACTACAGGAGTGTTGCTTCTTCATGACAATGCCAGACCACATACGGCTCGATTAACTCAGGAGAAAATTAACCAACTAAGGTGGGAAGGTCTGGAACATCCACCTTACTTAGCCCCTAGGGATTTCCACCTATCTGGTCCACTGAAAACCCACCTTGGCGGGAGACATTTCGCGAATGACGCCGAATGTGAATCTGAAGTGAAAACGTGGTTTAGAAAACAGAGCACGCAGTTCTATACAGCCTGTATGGGAGGACTGATAAAACCATGGGATAAATGCATCAATGTTGGTGAAAATTATGTTGAGAAATAAAGGGACAATGTATGTATAAAAATAAATTAGTTTCAAGTTGTTATCATATATAGTTATTTTTCTACAGCCATTTGTGAATTACTTATTGACTTCCCTTCGTACTATAGTCTTCCATAAATGATGTAGTGGATTGACAGCGCCTGTTGTCTGTTACATTCCTGAAGCAATAATTTTTGGAATTTTGACAACAAATACAGCATCTACAAAATCAAATTATTATGATGGTGCTACTACCACTACTACTACTATAACTACAATTACTATAACTACAATTACTATAACACTACAACTAATACCACCACTACTGCTACCAACCCAACAACAACCACTAATACTTCTACTACAACTATTACTACCACCACCACCGCAATTAATTTTAATACTATTACTACTACCACTTCTACAACCACCACCACCACAACAACAACAACAACTACTACAGCTACTACTCCCATCACCTCTACCATTACTACTACCACTACTACTATTACTACAACCACTACCATTACAACTACTATAACTACTACCATTACTACCACTACCATTACTACCATTACTACTAGTACTACTACTACTAACACCACTGTTATTACTGTTACCTCACTACTACTACTACTACTACTACTACTACTACTACTACTACTTCTACTATACTACTAAAAACTACTACTACTACTACTACTGTTACTACTACTACTACTACTACTACTACAAATACTACTACTACTACTAATACTACTACTACTACTCCCACCACTTCCACCATTACTACTATTTCTACTACTACAATTATAACTATTACTGCACCTATTACTTTAATTACTACTACTTCCAACACCTCTACCATCACTACTACCAGAACTACTATTACTACTACTATTTGTCAAAGACTCGACCGCATCCCCTTCGCCAGGAAGAGCAGTCAATCATGAAGAGACCAGGAGGGGATACGGTGCCCGAGGGAAGGGCATAGGAGATGAGGTAATAAGAGTTGGGTGACCATTCCCTCATGAGACACGCAGGCGGTGTTCAGAGAGTTAGCACTCTAATCACGATAACATCACGCCTCGTGGTAGCCACAGAGAAGTTGAGTATACACTCAACGTACCACGTCTGCCATCAGCGTGCCATGTGAGGCAACACGCACCAAGGTGAAGGTCAATCCCCGTGGTGTGTGACGAAGGAATGAAAGATTGGCAGACGGCCGGACGGGACTTGTAGTGTTCACCTCGTTAGAGTAGCGATAGGGGTATTTGTGTTTATTTGTGTAGAAAGTTAGCATAGGGGTAGCAGCTCGTGATAGATAATACTGTGGCTGTATGTTGTGTGTTTCAATAGCGACTGTTCACTGCTTGTAGCGAGCCAACGGCAATAAATGTACCATTTAATTTCCTCGCACACGACTTGCAAGTTTTCTTGTATGGTGTGCCAGAAGTACCCGATGATGCCTGTCAGTTGAGTTGTTGACAGGCAAGGGTAATTGTGGTGTCAGAAGTGAAGCTTGAACGTAAGTTCAAGCTAATCCACTCATCCACGGGCTCTGGACTAAGGTTTAATTTTTGTAGTGACGGTAATTTGTGCAAACAAGTGCAATTTGCGGGCTAGAAATATGCCTATCGTGACGAAATATAGTGTTTAATTGTGGGTATTTAGTGAAATCATGTATTCTGCAAAGCTGTAAATATTAATATTCTTGTTTTCTTATATTTATTTATGTATTTACCAATTTATTCTTGAATAAGCACCAAACATGATTCAGGGCGGAGCGATACACCGCCAGCCGACAATATCGATTTTTGGAAGCTAAAAATAGCACTGTGCTGTAAATAGCGCTGTGACGTGGAGTGATTGACAAACAGTTGGTCTGCGACATTAGCATAAAGCAATCGAGTGTGTACAAGATCGTTTAACGGCTGCCCGCCTGAATCTGTGCTTTATATCGTTTATTATTTATTTATTTGAATTACTAAATGAATATATTTATTTATTTCAACATGATTAGGTTATTTTTATTCCTTTAAAAGCAGTTATTCATATTTTTGGTTCTATTTTCTCTTTGTTTACCGTCACGATGGAACTATTTTTTTTGCCGAGCAGATGAGACTTGGCTGCACAACGCTTACAGAAATTAACTAGGTTAGTAACGAAAGGCAATTACTGTTAGAACAAAGACAGGACATTGACATTAAATTTAATTAATACATATTCTAGTTGTTCGTGAGTCTGTCATTGTCTAAGTCATTGTCCTTAGTTGTCGAGTAAATCATATCGTGCAGTAGGGCGTGTTTTACTGCTGCCCTGCATATCAGAGGGCGAGCAACAGCTGAGTACTTACGCCGGTGTGCCAATATAGTGTCCTACTTACGAACGTGTCTACTCCCGAAGGCACAAACAAGGTGACCGGTGTCAACGGAGCTTACGTTCCCTGATTCTCGGGAACATTAAGTTGAGTATACCTATATTTTTAGCATGCATTGTGATTAATAGTGCATCTCTTTTTCAGCTTGTGAGACACTATCATATTTTTTGTGCTCTGATATTCCAACATAGAATTTTGTGCAACACATAAACTGAAATAAAATTAATATTCCTTAACGAGGAACAAATAGATAACACTGTAGATAAATAGTAAATAAACAAAGCAGTGTAGGTCAACGCAAGCTAATTAGTCAACATCATGGCTACGTTAGCGGATTTTGTAAAAGCAGGCAAAGAAATGCAATACACAGGTAAAGAGCTAGAAGAATATGCTGATAAGAAGTTTAAAGAAGCAAAAGATGCTGAGAGAGACGAACGCGCACGAGAAAGACAGCATCAAAAAGATATAGCACAACTAGCTGAGATAACAAAACAAAAACAGCTAGAAGATGACAAACAGATCAAACAAAAACAGCTAGAAGATGACAAACAGATTAAGCAAAAAGAATTAGAAGTTAAACAACAACAGTTAGAACATGATAAGGAGATGAAACAAAAGCAATTAGATCAAGAGAAAGAATTAAAACAAAAGGAATTAGAACTAAAGCAAAGGCAACTAGAGCAAGAAAGAGAACTAAAGGAAAAACAAATTCAAGTAGAATCAGAGACACAATTGAAGATGAAAGGTATGGATGTAGACTCACACGCAGAGATCTCTGCCACTAAACTAAAAAGTCAACAAGAGGAAAATAAGTTCAACAAATACAAAAATATTATCAAACCATATTGCAAAGAAGATTCCATATCAGCCTGGACAGAGAATGTAGAGTATCAATTTAAATACCACCAAGTTCCTTTAGATATGTGGGCTCCTATTTACATGAAGAATCTAAGTGGTGAGCCCCTTAAAGTAATAGAATCTATCCCTATTGAGCTTAGATCTAGCTATCAATACATCCATGATAGGATTATGCAGCACTTTTTACTTGATGCCCCTGGGTATCAGGTTCAGTTCTCAAATTTAAAACCTAAGTCTAGTGAAACTTTTATAGATTATGTTTCAAATGTGCAGAGTGTACTAAACAGGTGGCTTAAAGCAGCTAACATAGGTAAAGACTTTGATAGATTAAAAAACCTAATAGCTATGGACAAGGTTATATCTACTATACCTTCTCCTTTTGCTAAATTTTTGCAGCAGTCAGACATTGAGAACATCGAGCAGTTCGAAAAAAAAGGCTCAGCATATTTTTCTTCTAACAGAGAGATGTTTAAGACCTCAAGTGACTCTGAAATAGTTTCTTTTGTGAAAGACCAACCCAAAAACTATCAGAGCAACAGAAAACCTTTTCAGAAATATGACAAGAAAGACAGAAAAGTGTCAAAATGTATTTATTGTCAACAGATGCATGACACTTATTCTATGTGCGACAAATCGCCGAACTATCCGGCGCATCTTGAAAATGTTATCAAGAAGCAGCAAAATAAAAGATCGGCATACAGGCGGGCAATCAAATGTTTTTTTGTTCCTGCTATGGCCATTATTCTAATAAGTGCCTTGGCCGCCAACGTATGAAAGCTAACAATGCTATTTTGATTGACACCTTTTCAGATAGTGGTAGTGAGGATGAGTGTGAGGTTGAAAATGAAGAGGAGGTTGACTTGCCTTGCAAACAAGCTGAAGATGTGTGTGGTGCAAACGATATGTTAAGCTTTGACAGCTGTGAACGATGTCACCAGTTCCATGCAGACGGAAAACTGGAATGTGGACATACAGTACCGTTCTCATCTGAGAATGTAAACGCAGCACTAGCCTCCAGAGGCAATTTGGTGTTCCACAATGCAATGGTCAATAATGTACCATGCCAATGTTTGCTGGATAGTGGCAGCACCCTTATTGGTCTTCGAAAAGAACTAGTGAGTCCGGATGATTACACAGGTGACACTGTGAAATGCCGAACCTTTTCGGGTAACGTTGAGATCTACCCTTTGGCAAAAGCCCACATTAATACTCCTTTTCTTTCGGGTACCTTTACTTGTGCAATACTTGACAACCCTTGTACTGATTTAATTTTGGGGTGCTTACCCCAACTGAAACAATGTACTAGTGATGAAATAGTTGCATGGGAGAAATTGAATGCAGCTAATGCAACAACAAGAGCAGACAGTGTGAACATCAAGACACACTACAAGATGAGAGACTCCTGTTGCTTTCTCCAACTGGCACAGATGACACCAGCAGACAGAAATTTATAGAACAGCAGAAAGCTGATTCTAGTGTGTCTCCATACTTGAAATTATTAAAAGATAAAGCCAAAGTGACCAAAAATGCCTCATGGGTTTTTAGACTTAATAATGGCATTTTAACTAGATATTATACTACTGGTAACCATGAGATTCAGCAAACGGTGTTACCTGAACAACATCGTCTACCTGTGCTAAGATTGCACATGAGTCACCGTTTGCTGGTCATCTTGCATATGATAAAACCAGGGCCAGATTCAGGCTCATTTCTATTGGCCAGGTTTTTGCAATGATATAAAATTATTTTGTCGTTCTTGTAATGTCTGTCAACAATTAGTACGCAAGGGTAGACATCCTACAGCTGAAGTACAACCTTCTACACTGGCTTCTAGGCCATTTGAGAGTGTGGCGGTAGATATTGTTGGACCCCTAAACCAGGTGTCCAGCAAAGGAAATCGCTTCATATTGACAATGGTCGACTTATGTACAAAGGTGGGTTGAGGCAGTAGCTTTGAAATACATCACCTCCAAAGACATTGCCAACGTATTCCTACACCTGTTCTCACGATTCGGATTCCCACGGACCATTTTATCCGATCGTGGAACTCAGTTCATATCGGCTGCAACGCAAGCCCTTACAAAAATGTTAGGCATTAAACAACATTTTACGACAGCATACCATCCAGCCAGCAATGGAATAGTTGAGAAAATTAACTGTGACCTAAAGCACATGCTGGCTAAGGTGACAGCAGAAAACCCAGCTGATTGGGATACACTGTTACCAACAGTGCTGTTCGCCTATCGGGAGAGTCCCCATTCAAGCACGGGTTTCTCACCGTTTGAATTAGTTTACGGGGCTAACCCACGTGGACCCCTAACCATTTACCATCAGGTAATAACGAATTCTATAGAAATTCCTATCCCTAAAACACCTTATGAAATGGTGACAGAAACACGAGACAAGATCATGAAATCGTGTGTTATAGCTAAGGCAGCTTTGGAGAGGAAGGGTCAAATCTACCGCCAATATGCCACAAAGGGGCAGAACAATTAAACTTGAACCAGATCAAGACATACTCTTGCTACTTCCAGACAAAAGAAATTTACTATTGACTTCATGGCAAGGGCCATTCAAGGTGGTACGTAGAATTTCAGATGTTGACTATGAAATATCGATAAACGGACACTTAAAGATATTCCATGTCAACATGTTGAAACCTTACTTATAAAGACAAGAGACAGAAGTAGTGACAGACGAACAGAGTGCACCAACACCTAGTGATCAGACGACAGACATACACAACGCAACTACACTAGCTAGCGAGACTGGCAGTTCCGACAATGGCAATGCACCTATTAAGGTAACAGAATACGCACTTAGTACCACCACCGTACTGAATCAGGTAGACGACGACGGAATGGAACTACCCGTTCCCATTGTAGACAAAACTGCGACATTGGACAGTATACATATAGATCAGGGACTAACAGACATTCAACGACGACAATTAGTGAAATTAGTTACTGAATACAAAGACCTATTCTCTGACATCCCAGGTAGGACGGACAGAATCGAACACTCCATTATTCTTTCGGACTCTAAGCCGATTAAATGCAGGCCGTACTCTATCCCACTCAGCTATAGGGAAAATCTAAATAAGGAAATTCTTAATTTAGAAGCTAGTGGGATATCCAAAAGTCGACATCTGAGTACTCTTTTCCAATCGTCCTAGTTAAGAAGAAGGATTCCACAATTCGTCTGTGCGTGGACTATCGAAAACTCAATAACATCACTAAGATCGACGCAGAACCTATTCCTTCCTGCGAAGACCTTATCTTGGACATGTCTACTTCTAAAATCTTTTCAAAATTAGATCTCACTAAGGGATATTGGCAGGTCCCTATGCAGGCTCAATCTATGCATCTTACTGCGTTTTCAACACCTTTAGGACTATACGAGTGGCGATTTCTTCCTTTCGGACTTCGAAATGCTCCTGCCACTTTCGTGCGCTTAACTAGAGATCTATTACATGGAGTGACGAATACTGTGACATATATAGATGATATAAGTGTCCATACTGAAGACTTGACAACACACTTACTGAAACTCAGACATGTCTTTGACAGGTTGCGACACTTCGGTCTCACTGTCAAACCGAGCAAAGTTGAATTGGGCCTAAAAGAAATTGAATTTTTGGGTCATGTCATCTCTCAAGGTCAACTGAAGACTGACAATAGGATTATTACAAAAATTATGAATCTGACCATTCCGACCACGAAAAAACAGGTCAGAAGCCTTCTGGGATTAGTAAACTACTATAGTAAATTTATTCCAAATTTAGCGGAAATTACAAGTGTATTTTCCAATGTTTTAAAAGCATCTGTAAAATTGGATGTGAAAGATGCATTATTAATTTCTGCATTGTCAAAATTGAAAATTCTTTTTAGTAATGTACCAATCCTTCGCTTGCCTAACCCGAGGCTCGTTTATTATCTTAGGACAGATGCCAGCAGGATCATCCATCGCTGCAGTCCTAGGCCAATTTTATGAGGGCATCTTCCATCCGATTTGCTACGTGAGCCGTAAGATCACACCTGCCGAGTCCAGATATTCTATATCAGAGTTGGAAGCCCAACGCGTCATCTATGCGGTGAGGAAGCTCCATCGATTTCTGGCGGGTGTGCACTTCATTGTCCAGACCGACAATTCTCCCATCACGGTCATCCAGAGTGGTGTGCATCGAAATGACCGGATATACAGGTGGTCTCTTATTTTACAAAACTATACATTTAGTATAGAACATATCAAGGGTAAAGATAACATTCTGGCTGATACCCTTAGTAGACCATCTGGGGTAGAAATACCTGAAATCCCACATATAAATGTAGAGTGATAGTTAGTACATGAATACGTTATATTATTCTATGTAAAATAGGGTACATATACATCGACAGTATATGCTTAATCATGTACCAAGAACAGTGAACTATCATGTGTCCGTAGACATTAAGGCAAGAACTGTGCTGCAGAACGTAAATATCACCGTGTGAACAAGGACAGATCGTTTCCAACTAAGCTCCATTCCGGTGTATCATTGGTGTGAAACGCAGAAAACAGTGTCAGAACAGTGCTTAATTACAGACACGAAAAGGCTGAGCTACGACACCAGCGAACTCTACACGTGCACTACCGATAGTACATTATGATGACTGTGCAAAGTATTTCAGATACCCAGGCAAAGTGTGTAGATATATTATGCCTATACAAGCAATGTACAAACATGAAGGCAACTACTAACCTGTGGAAACTGAATAACATGTATATAAACTTAATGTGATATGTAATATAATATTTTAAGATAATGACAAAATAGATGTAGGTTAGGGAAATATAATAGTTCTCGTTTATTTTAATAGAATAGTTATTACAGTAATTAACCCATTTACTTAACTTAATTGTAACGTAAAATATTAGTTTAGATATAACAAGAGTTAATTATAAATTAAATTAAATTTATGATAAGAATAGGACCATTTAGATTATTACATTTCATTTACCTTCAGTTTAGTTTAGTTTATTCCATCTTAATGAAACCATACCATCTATTAAACATTACCATTTATTAGTATCATCATTTTACATCAGAATAGGTTAAAAAGAGTAGATAAGTGAACATACATCATTTACACCATTTAGATTAACAACATCACTCATATAATTCCATTGTACATGTAAAAACATTATTTAGCATAGTATTTAGAAAATTACATAATTTGTGTTCACATCATCCATGTAATTAAGGTACATAACTCACATCACATCCATTACATGTAAATACTTAGATTACATCCCTTAGATTAGATAAACATAACGATTAACATACACACATCACATAATTAACAGGACAAAAATGTATTTAACACATTAAATACTTATTGATAGATTTAGTATTATTATGTTAGAATGTATAGTTTTATGTCAGTGTAATATAGTGGATGATGAGAACAAGGGAACAAACCATCAACCCTTTCTCATCCGTGTAAATATATTGTAAATACATGACTCGTGCAGCGATTTTCGCACAGTCAGTGAGCTCAAATTTCTCAAACTAAGCCAAACCTGTACAGTGTCACTCCAAGGTTTTTAAATATTCAGCAGAATTAGTGTGGAAGGATAATAGATGTGTGACAGAATTAAGGGTGAAAGCAGTGTGACAGAAGTGTGAAAGTGAGAGCGAATGGAAAATAGACGGAAGAGAGTGAGATTTGTCAGCGAATTCTTCTGCTGCCGGTTCGAAATTTAATATTTGTCTGTGTTAGTGTTGGTTTTCGTTAGTGAAAATGTCGAAGTGTGAATGTATGTCGGTAATAGTTTAGAACTTAGATTACAGTATTTTGAGTGTCATAACAAGGGAATGTAGTCACGAATTAGTGTTATGCACCTGTTTGGTGGCGCATTTAACCAAATCATGACACTTAAAAAACGAACATACATACACATAGGAGTTAGAAACATAGTTTAGAAGTTAGATTAGTAAGTTAATTACATCCAAACACGCAAACAACCAGAAAAACAAACATATAAATTACATACACTTTTTGTAGATCAAAGGGAGATAACTTCGGGTCAGGGGACATAATAGACAACGAAGAACTATCTTAACAGTGAAATGGAACTTTACACGCGGAAGCGAGATAGGTAAAGCCTGTCGCACACACTCTTGTATAATGGTTGTTAAATATTATATGGGGGACATGAAGCAATTCATGTGTTGACCCTAAGAAAGTCAACTTTGTATGGGTAGTAAGTTAATTTACTATGTGAGGGCAGGTCTTATAAGACAACGGTCCGGTTCAGACATACCTCTAATAATATAATATGGCATATGAGAAGAGGGCTCACGCCCGCCAGTCAAGTTTGTGGCGATTGCCAGTAGCCACGTAAAGTTTTGCTACATTGTGACAATAGTCAGTAGAAGTCTATTACGTTGCCCAAAACCAGGTTACCTAGAGTCTTTGACAAAAAATTAGAGACACTAATTTTTTATAAACCTCTTGCGTCACAACCAATGAGTGAAAGTTGATGACGCAACACAGGAGGGGTGGGTGTGTGTCAAAGACTCGACCGCATCCCCTTCGCCAGGAAGAGCAGTCAATCATGAAGAGACCAGGAGGGGATACGGTGCCCGAGGGAAGGGCATGGGAGATGAGGTAATAAGAGTTGGGTGACCATTTCCTCATGAGACACGCAGGCGGTGTTCAGAGAGTTAGCACTCTAATCACGATAACATCACGCCTCGTGGTAGCCACAGAGAAGTTGAGTATACACTCAACGTACCACGTCTGCCATCAGCGTGCCATGTGAGGCAACACGCACCAAGGTGAAGGTCAATCCCCGTGGTGTGTGACGAAGGAATGAAAGATTGGCAGACGGCCGGACGGGACTTGTAGTGTTCACCTCGTTAGAGTAGCGATAGGGGTATTTGTGTTTATTTGTGTAGAAAGTTAGCATAGGGGTAGCAACTCGTGATAGATAATACTGTGGCTGTATGTTGTGTGTTTCAATAGCGACTGTTCACTGCTTGTAGCGAGCCAACGGCAATAAATGTACCATTTAATTTCCTCGCACACGACTTGCAAGTTTTCTTGTATGGTGTGCCAGAAGTACCCGATGATGCCTGTCAGTTGAGTTGTTGACACTATTACTTCTACCAATAATAATAATGCCACTACTACTACTACTACTACTACTACTACTACTACTACTACTACTACTACTACTACTACTACTACTACTATTACTACTACTACTACTACTACTACTACTACTACTACTACTACTACTACTACTACTACTACTACTACTACTACTACTACTACTGCTAATAATAATAACAATAATAATAATAATATTTATTCTTCTGCTTCCTCTTGTTAATGAACGTCTTCTTCAATCTTCCTCATCTTCGCACTTCCATAAACTGTAGTACCATGGACCTATCCCCTAGAATCTTCTGACAATCTTCATCATCATGTGTGCACACATCTTCGACAGATGTGATTGTCAGTGCCCATTGTACGTTCATCCTCTCTACACCCTCCCCCACATAACTACAGTTGCTTATACAGTTCAAACGTCTGCCAAGTGAATCTCATGAACAGGTGACCAATCACGTGCCCAATAATAAACACAACTATCAATATTATGTAGTCTAGGGCGGTGAATGAGTTCTCTTCCTTCTCTTTCTTTTCTGTTATAGTTGTTTTTGTTGTTGGTGGTGTATTTCTTACTGGTGTTGTTATCAGATCAATGATATCATCTGTTGTTGCCTCAGATGTTGTGGCTATCATTACAGTGGTAGTTTCTGGCGGTGCTACGGTTGGTTTCACGGGATCTAATTGGTCTCTGACATAGGTAATCAGCGGGAATCTCCCAGCATTGCATGCCTGTATACAAGGGATATAATTAGAATATATAGATATAAACCATCTAGGTCACCAGAATGATGACGTATGTGATCATTAAACCCGAAAAGAACATGTTACAATCTACAGACTACGGACAGGCCACATCACAATGACATATCACATGTATAATCAATTAACCAATGAGACATACAGTGGCGGTGGGAATGTGTTGTCTGGAGAATATGCAAAGAATTCCGTGGACAGACACAAACTAATGAGCAAGTCCTACAAGAAACAAATTAAAATCGTCAACTGATTAGTGAAATTATACGCAGGCAGTCAGCATAGTTTTGGACCCATTATGATAAGACATAAATAAGAGAACGCGGTGACAGCTGGCAAGATTAAAGGAAAAAAGAACACGGGGAAGGCAAAGAAGTAACATATGGATTGCTTAGCCACGTGACATGGTCGAGACAAGAACACAGAGCATACCACGACTCTGGTGCTCGTGAGATAGCGAAACATGACCGCCCACGGTTATCGCCATGGCACATGATAATGATGATTAATAAACTAAAGATCAGATACACTAATAAATGAAACTGTAAGCTGGTCAAATAAACTAAATAATGGATACACTGATAAATGTAAATGTGAGCTGGTCAAATAAACTAAATAATGGATACACTGATGAATGTAAATGTGAGCTGGTCAAATAAACTAAATAATGGATACACTGATGAATGTAAATGTGAGCTGGTCAAATAAACTAAATAATGGATACACTGATGAATGTAAATGTGAGCTGGTCAAATAAACTAAATAATGGATACACTGATGAATGTAAATGTGAGCTGGTCAAATAAACTAAATAATGGATACACTGATGAATGTAAATGTGAGCTGGTCAAATAAACTAAATAATGGATACACTGATGAATGTAAATGTGAGCTGGTCAAATAAACTAAATAATGGATACACTGATGAAAGTAAATGTGAGCTGGTCAAATAAACTAAATAATGGATACACTGATGAATGTAAATGTGAGCTGATCAAATAAACTAAATAATAGATACACTGATGAATGTAAATGTGAGCTGGTCAAATAAACTAAATAATGGATACACTGATGAATGTAAATGTGAGCTGGTCAAATAAACTAAATAATGGATACACTGATGAATGTAAATGTGAGCTGGTCAAATAAACTAAATAATGGATACACTGATGAATGTAAATGTGAGCTGGTCAAATAAACTAAATAATGGATACACTGATGAATGTAAATGTGAGCTGATCAAATCAACTAAATAATAGATACACTGATGAAAGTAAATGTGAGCTGGTCAAATAAACTAAATAATGGATACACTGATGAATGTAACAGTGGGTTGGTAAAATAAACTAAAGAACGGATAGACTGGTGAATGTAAATGTGAGCTGGTCAAATAAACTAAATAATGGATACACTGATGAATGTAAATGTGAGCTTTTAAAATAAACTAAATAACGGATACACTAATGAATGTAACAGTGGGTTGGTAAAATAAACTAAAGAACGGATACACTAATGAATGTAACAGTGGGTTGGTAAAATAAACTAAAGAACGGATACACTGGTGAATGCAATTTTGACCTGGTCAAATTATAGCAACATCCTTCCAATCTATGTGTTCCCTTAGTGTGGGTTTCAGAGATCAAGAAAATGCCGTTGACCGAATAAATAGAAATTCGCTGTTGAAAGTGCTGGAGGGAACGGGGAATGGGCTGTAAGAACGAACGTCGTCATGATACACTTACACTGGCTGCAAGGTACATCAGGCGACAGACAAGGATGTGTTCTACCACCACTTAAGCCCATTACCTGTTTGGATACGATTACTATAAAAGCACATCCACAAGCAGGGAGTTTAAATGGGCTGCTGTTTGCAGACGACCAGAGTTTACCAACTGAGAAAAATACAGATTATCTGTACCATGTAAACTGGCAAGGACATGGCAGTTAGCATTTTGATATGAACACGAACATCAAAAAGACAGAATTTATGACCATTCGAAGAATACCAGTGAAATATAATATACATATAAATGGAAACATCATTAAAAACACGTTAGAGAGCTTCAATACAGAAGCAACAAACAATATGATGGACACGTTTTTGCCAGGTATATTTCGCTGCATCTCGTCAGGTGCTTATTGCAAAGGTATATATCTTATGATTCATAGTATCAATTTATTCACTTCATATATACATATATATCCATCCACGACTCTGGTGATCGAGTTAGATGACAGAACGTGACAGCCACGCTTATCGGCATGGCACATAATGAATGTATGAATGATATATATTGTTCTACAGATGCAGTAAAACATTCCTAGCCATAAATCGTGCAACATTTATTGCAGGACTGTCCAACATAGGCAAAGTCACTAACAATAGTTTAGCCTACACCAGCTCTATACGAGGACAGACTTTATGAGACTGTCAACTAGCTTACATTGATTGTCAACTAGCTTACATTGACTGTCAACTAGCTTACATTGACTGTCAACTAGCTTACATTGATTGTCAACTAGCTTACATTGACTGTCAACTAACTTACATTGACTGTCAACTAACTTACATTGACTGTCAACTAACTTACATTGACTGTCAACTAACTTACATTGACTGTCAACTAACTTACATTGACTGTCAACTAGCTTACATTGACTGTCAACTAGCTTACATTGACTGTCAACTAGCTTACATTGATTGTCAACTAGCTTACATTGACTGTCAACTAGCTTACATTGACTGTCAACTAGCTTACATTGACTGTCAACTAGCTTACATTGACTGTCAACTAGCTTACATTGACTGTCAACTAGCTTACATTGACTGTCAACTAGCTTACATTGACTGTCAACTAGCTTACATTGATTGTCAACTAGCTTACATTGACTGTCAACTAGCTTACATTGATTGTCAACTAGCTTACATTGACTGTCAACTAGCTTACATTGATTGTCAACTAGCTTACATTGACTGCTCCATTCCTTGCATTTATTCACATAGACAGAAGAAGAAAACGAAACATAGTGATCTTTCTAAATGTGTATTTTTAAAAATAATAGACTAGACTGAGATTGACACCTTGCCGTCTTAACATACGATAGTTTGTAAAATGGAGTTACACCTCTCCATAGCACAAAGCCTAGACTGAATTTAGAGACCGTGTGTTGTCCACGCAGCATGGTTCCTCTCTTGGCCTGCCTAGTTTACCCCAGAGCAAAGGGAATACCAATAAGTCTTGAACAAGACAAGCTGCAGAAACTGCAGGATCAACAAAGCAATACTCTAACTGTCCGCCTATCGGAGCTTCCATCCTAGACCAGTTGCCGACCAAGGCTTAGGGCCTGGTCTGAACTGCCATGACATATAGTCTTTAGGTTGCATTTCCTCGCACTAGGATAAGGCTTTCAACCTCCCAATTGCGTTCCTCCGTCCGAAACCACTGGCACAATGTGAGGTGTTGGGTTCGTTGAACGCCGCCCAACATTGGACGCTAACAGAAAGCAGGCAGTGCTGTCTACTGTTATAAGTTGTAATGGCACCTTTCTGTCTTGACAGACGATAGTTTGGTACATTGTGCTTCAAAAAGGCTTAATAACTACGAGCGAGTGTGGCTGGTAAGGCCAATTCTTGCTGCAAATGTTTGCCCACAGTAGATGCATGTGAAAACATGGTCATTTCCACCATTGTGCACCATCTTACGTCTCTCACGCTCTGTGTGTGCTTTATCTGCAATCATTTTCTCCTTTGCCTTTATTCCATTTCTGTTAGTTGCCCTCCATGCAACACGTTCAGCGGCGACGTGCTCCCAATGTGCATTATCAATGCCTGTATCAATCATGTCCTGCTTACACACATCTTTGTATCGTAGTAGAGGCCGACCCTGAGATCTCCTACCCGTCTGTAATTCACCAAAAAAGATGTCCTTTGGTATTCTACCATCATCCATCCTCCTAACGTGTCCTATCCATCTAAGTCTACGAAGACTGAGCATGGAATACACCGTCACACAACCTGATCTTTCCAATACTTCAGTATTTGTGACTTTGTCTTGCCATTTAATACCAATTATTCTTCGCAGACACCACATATGAAAGCTGTTTAAACGTTTCTCTTGGCATGAGTAAGTTGTCCAGGTTTCACTGCCATAAAGAAGAGTACTAAGGACACAGGCTTGGTAGACGAGGACTTTTGTTTTGGCAGTAAGCTTCCTGTTCTCCCAGACTCTTTTTGCTAACATGTTCATTGTTGTTGCTGCCTTGCCAATCCTGATGTTGATTTCCTGATCGAGGGATAATTTGCTATTTACCTCTGATCCTAGATATGTAAAATGGTCTACTATCTCCAGTTCGGCGTCATCAATAAAGATTGATGGTATACCATGTGCACCTTGTGACATAATCTGTGTCTTCTTTTTGTAAATTGTTAAACCAAATTCAGAACAAGCATTGGAGAATGCAGATAGTAGATGTTGCAATTGTTCCTCAGAGTGGGTTGTATCATCCGCAAAAGCAACTCTCTGATTAGTACCCTGCTAATTTTGGTCTTGGTCTTCAATCTCTGAGCATTATTGAGGCCACCATCTGAGCGTGAGTGAATGTATATACCGTCATCCTGATCACGAAAGGCATATTTCAGTAGAAGTGAAAAGTATATCCCAAAGAGGGTGGGATATAGTACACAACCTTGCTTAACTCCACTCTTGATTTCAAACTCTTCTGAAGTTGAGCAATCAAACTTGATTATACCCTTCATGCCTGTGTGGAACGATTCCACAATGGACAGAAGAGTTGGTGAATATTCTAACTGTCCGCCTGTCGGAGCTTCGATCCTAGACCAGCTGCAAACCAAGGCTTAGGACCTAGTCTGCCCTGCCATGACTTATGTGTTGTACAGTAAAGCAGTCATATCTTACTAAGGTCTGACTTATAAATGATTGTCTTATATACAATGGGGAATGGTAATGCTCGTCGTTACAAGAGGACAATAGCACGTTAAATAATTAGCATTACAAATTCAAATACTTCATCAGCAAATAAAAAACAGACATGGGACACATGTTATATGCCACCATGGGTGAGGGCTTGTGAGCCTATGGTTTAGGCTGCGAATCGGAGAATAAACGACCATAGAGTCCACACATGAACCCATGATTTGACTGCATAAACATTTTGGGTAATCGA
The DNA here is from genome assembly GCA_014155875.1 of Cepaea nemoralis. Lineage (NCBI taxonomy): Eukaryota > Metazoa > Mollusca > Gastropoda > Stylommatophora > Helicidae > Cepaea > Cepaea nemoralis. The sequence continues at coordinate 91,325 of JACEFZ010012515.1, forward strand.
GACCCACTATCTCTCCTGCAAGTTGTTGTTAGCTGACAAATTGACCCCGGGTATGTGGTGTGTTGGGTCTCGTGTATCCGGTGAGTTCATGGCATCCACACACGGTGTTAACTTAGAGGACTCGGGGTCCCTCATTCTTTCCTCAACATTCCCCAATTCCCAGTCAACACAATGCATACACAGATCCTCACTGTGCGGGAGGCACATACCATCGCCTATCTGTGTTACATTTAAGAAAGAAAGCCGGGTACCTATCTCACATTGATATCTCCAAGAGACACATATCATGGTCTAACTTTGTTACATTTAAGAAACAACGCCGGGTACCTATCTCACATTGATATCTCCAAGAGACAAATATCATGGCATATCTGTGTTACATTTAAGAAACAGAACCAGGTTCTTATCTCACATGTATATATCCAAGAGACACATACAACGGCCTATCTGTGTTACATTTAAGAAACAAAGCCAGGTACTTATCTCCCACTGATATCTCCAAGAGGAAGTCAGCGTAGCAGAATGGATAAAGGCGCCCGATCTTAAACTTCCGGCTTGTTCATGGCGAGGTGGCAAGCTCATCCCGCTAATTGGACTAGCATGTTGACTTCTCAACCCAGCGCGTCCACGGGTAGCGGATCATGGAACGGCCTCTAGATATAGAGGTTAGCTGGGAATACCCAATAAGCAGCCGCGGACCAACTGGCGGTGGGCACAGAGGGCGAGGCGGGATCTGAGGGTGAGATCTGAGTCCCTTAGAAAATACCTCATATGCTCGTAGACGTGCCTGCCAAGCGAGTCGGAGCGTTCTAACCCCTCCCCCGGGTAGGTGGAACCCGTTAGCTTGGTACAGAAGTCCATCTAGGAGACGGAAAACTCCGATTATAAACCCCCAAGTTGAAGGTGGACCGACGTGCCGAGGACTGAATGGACACGGGTGAGCTGGTCGTGAACGTGGAACGTCTGGTATGCAGGCGGGGCGGCGCCAGGCGTACGGACTCCTGAGGGACATCCCCTGCCCCTTCCCTAGCAGGCAGGCTCTACTAGGGTGACCGATTATTTCCTGCAATATCCAAACTTTGCTTATGGAGTTAATTATACACGGGAATCATCGCCGGAGCTACGGAGCACGTTCTCTGCGCTTGACACATATTTCAGAGGCTAGCGAAGAGAGAGTGAGGAGGATAAGACGAGGAAATGGTGTGAGAAGAAGACAAAGAAATAGGAGGGCAGGCGCCAGGAGAACAAGACAAAAGGTGGAGAGACCAGGTTTCAACCATGTAAGAGTGGGATACTGGAACTGTCGTAGTGCCAGGCAGAGAGGTCCTGTTTTGGAGAGGCTAATATATGACTTTGATGTCCTCATGCTCCAGGAGCTAAATACAGACAAATACCATTGCCCTGGGTACGCCAGTTATATAAACCCCACTGGGCAGATGAGACATGGGCAAGGTCTGCTGGTGAAGGAAGGAGTGAAGCATGTGGTACTTGACTTGAGCCAGTGTAATCACAGTGCAAGAGAGTTCCAGGGTATACAAATGGAGATTGGTAGCTTAAGTTGGAACATCATAAATGTACATGCCACAGTGGACTGTTTTGTCAGAAAGGAACACTGGGACTTGCTTAAAGGATTGGAGGAATTTACAAGGTGATAGGCTACTCATATGTGGAGACTCCAATGCGAGGAACAGAGATTGGGACACTAGTGGAGAAAACCGACAGGGAATTGCCCTTGCGGATGCCATGGTGGACTCCGATGTGGTCTGCATAAATGATGGTAGCAGACTAGAATGGCAATGAGGCCGGGCGGTGCAGACACAGATATTGACTTGGCACTTGTCTCCCAGTCACCAGTCCTTGATGTAAAGTGGACTGTTTTGAATCACCATGGCAGTGATCACCCCTGATCACTTGCCACGCTCAGTCCTGATCTCTAAATCCAGGAAAGTTAGGACTGGGAAGGCGCGTAAGACCTTCCGGTATGAGTGGAACGATAGCCTTCTTGGACGCCTCAGACAGGGAGCATGCAACAGGACTGTTAAAACTCCTTTTTTGCAGCCCCCATGGTGGACCCCAGAAGTAGACCATGCTTGGAAAAAAAGAGAACTGCAGTGAAGCAGCTAAGGAAAGTGCGACAGACACCCCGAAGCTCACGAGAAGAAGTGTCACAGCGGAATATGTCAAGAAAGACAAGGTGGTGGTTTTCAAGCGCTGTGCTGCAGCGACCAAAAAGGCAAAATGGGAATGTTTCATGAAGGAGTTTGGAGGTGATAAAACACTGCGAAAATTCTGGAAACTGTACAGACAAATACAAAGAAAAGATCGGCCTGTGACAGTGGGAACAATTTATAGAGATGATGGTTTGCGCGTGACAACAGACAAAGAGAAAGGGGAGGCGATTCTCCAGAGATTTTTAGAGCAGACCAATCATGATGATGCGGACACCAGGGCTGCAGTTAGAGAGGCGTTATCTGACACCCGGTCCCTGTGGCTAAGGGCTTGCGAACGCGGTTTGTGAGCCCGTATACCCGGGTTCGAATCACAGCGGTGCTGGTTTTTTCGAAAAAGGTATAGGAGCCGGTCGGTCAGAAAGCAATGGCATACTACTGAACGTAACACTTGCCTAGTACATCAATAGCAGCTGAAAATGCTGGTGTTGATTGCTACGTCCCGTAAGGGATACGCAACAAATCTGACACCATAAAGAATATGCCATATGAAGACATCATACGGATTGAAGATGTTAAACATATTTTGAAAAAGGCGAAAGACACGGCACCAAGGGCCTGATGGGGTCAGGTATGGCCACATGAAGGCTTTGAGCGATGTAGACCTGAAGGAGATGACTGACTGCTTTGACCAGAGCATTAGGACAGCAACAGTACCGCAGGACTGGGTCCACAACTATCTCATCCCTCTCCCAAAACCATTCAAGGATCATTCAAAGCTTAGCGGCTTTAGGATCATCACCCTTCAATATACATTTTTGAAGGTTTTAGAGAAGATAGTAGCTGTCAAGCTGCAAGAGTTTTTTTGAAATGGGGAAGCTTCTTCCAATAGGCATGGGAAGCTACAGACCAGGAAAAGATACCTGGTCAAAAGCAGCCACTTTTGCTTTGACGTTTATGAGGGGTTCCAGGGTAGACGGGAAACGAAGGCGGCAGCGCTTGATCTCGAGGTTGCGTACAATAGAGTTCGATATGATATTGTGATGACCGCACTGATGGAGAAGGGGGTCAATCCCTTGTTGGTGAACTGGATAGCAGCCGTCCTGCATTCTCGTAGGGTTGCACATCGAACCATTCAGTCCATAAGTGCTCTGATCCCCTCCTCAGCAAATCCAGCAGCGTGTAGCGGTTAACGACGCCAGTTCTGTGTTGGTTTATCAATCTTCTTTGGCTTCCTGCGTAGTGTTCATGTTTGGCCACACATCTTTTAATTTTCTGTTCTCACAGTCTGACTATGGTTGTAGATTCGATGTCATCACTTGGTTCTCGCAAAAGTCTTACTTCTCGTAGAGCATTCATAATGTCAGCCTAGTCCATGGCGCGTCCGCCCTCCACAGTAGCGTTACCTGCGAGCTTGTCAGGCCACTCATTTCCTTGTACTCCAGCATGCCCTGGCACGAAGATGAAACTAATCTCGGTCAGCCGAGACCGCTCCAGACCACTCTGGGATTCCACACTCGTGTTACGGCATATACATTAACCAAAACGAATGGTAGACCGGATTGAACTCTAACCGCCTGTATGTGTATGTCGTCATTGTCCCAACTGGACATGTCTAGCTCTGAAACCAGCATACTGTCGCGGATGAGAATCGCCATTCCCAGATGTCGCCTGTTGTAGAAACATTTGAAGCCGGCCATTTGGAGTAGCTGATCAACCAGTCATGTCACCTGGATTGCTACAATGTCATTCTTGTTAACCAGGTTTGCGAGAATAGGACCTCGTTGTTTAACGCTGGCGCAGTTCCAATATAGAGTACGAGTATTCCTGAGGCCCAGGCGCTCACATTTAAGTCAAAAACGTCTTAACCCACCTCGTACGTCTTGTCGCATGCGGCCACCACGTTTGCCCCATCACCTTGTTTTGTTGACTGCCTTCCGCACAGAACACACAAATTGTTCCGCCATGATGAAAATACCTAACACCATAGAATCACACACGCTGCGAAAATTCCCTCAAGGATTGCTTCGCATCAATGCACGAAACTCCGTAGCATCGGCGCAGATCTTGAGAAGAAACTCATGGTTTTACATCCTGGCACACAAATTACACGTAGGAGATGGAAATATATATCTCCTACGCGGAAACGGTCACACACAAAAAACAACACAACCGTCCTTAGCCATCTTGACCGGAAGTATATAGCACCAGATTCCTAATATGACATAAGGCGTAAAGAAGTGTCCTTATTGCTAATCTGATCTGACCTACTCATCCAAACATCACCATCAACCTACCATTCCGGAATAATCGTCCTCATCTAAGTTCATAAAATAGAGGCCAGCTAAACCCCATTCTCTCATGAAGTATATCTGCAAGAAGAAGCACGGTTCATTGTTAAATTGTCACTACGAGTATAATCTGAACAAAACAATAAAATGAAGAAGAAAAAAAAGCGAACTAACAAAAGACTGATCTAAGATTCTAGATTAGTTTAATTGAGTCATACACCGACATCACAACACGTGGGACATTTACACTCTTGCTCCTTTCTCATCTTCAACAACAAGCGAAGAGTCGCAGTACTAACGATACCGTTAAGATCTGATTATGTGTCCACCTGGCCTTTTCTCGGGGCACTGAACAAATGAACGAACGAATGAACACACTTTATTTTCAAAGGGTTAAGAATTAGCCACGCATGCCCGTCTGATATTCTGCCATTCTTCTCAATTTCCTCGCATACATTATTTCATTCAACTTCACTTATGAAGCTAATCTAAGACAACAAAAGAGCAATCGACATTAAAATGCATTATCAATATTCAATAATACATGACTCACTTAGGCAATGTTTAACGTGGGCATTATAAATACCCAAGGAAGGTGTAACGTGCCATACACATGGCATACACATGGGAATGTTTATTGGCTAGTTGTCGTTTGAGATAGTTTTCCATTATTATTATTTTTTTTTTTAGTGGGGCATGTAGTCTGTACTGAGGTAGTGATCAAATAGGTTGCGACAGTATGTATAATGATTGGTGGTGTATTTGATTTCTTGAGGAAGATTGTTCCACAATTGAGCAGCAAAGTATGCTAGGCGTGTAAATGAAGATTTCCACTCAGGCACTGAAACCCTTGCTGCAGCGATTGATCTTGAGGACGCATACAACAGAGTACCACTGGATTTTTTAATGTTTCAGCTTCTTGAACTAAACGTAAGTCAATTCCTCCTTAGTTGGATCGCTGCAGCCCTCTTCCAACGGAAAGTAGTTTTTAGATGTGGCAGTTGGACTTCGGAACCAACAACAGTATATCCTGGCCTACCACAGGGATCACCATTATCTCCGGTACTGTTCAACGCCTACACAGTGAGAATCACCAGTGAGTAGATCACTGGACCTGGCAGGACATTGCCATATGCCGATGATGTTTTAGTGTATCGTCAGGGGAAGGATAGAGAGGAGGTTGCTGTGGAACTACAAACCAAACTCAATCGCATAAGTACTTGGTGTGATGAAGCTGGGGCAATGGTCAACCCAACAAAGGCAACAGTGACTTGGTTCTCGTTGAATAATCATATTGTAATGCTGTGTTCAGAGACGGTGGAAAGAACGCAGGCAATGAATTACCTGGGGATATGGTTTGATCGAAGCCTTGCTTATAATGTGCACATAGACCTGGTGATAACAAAGGCCAAGCGGGGTTTGGCAGCGATGCGGGTGATGGCGGCAGCAAACTGTGAGCAGCGCCATCTATGTCTTCTGTTCGAGGGGCTGGTCATGTCTGTTTTGGAGTATGCAATGGCAATCCTGACTCTCAGCCATAAGCAGATAGAAAGGATGGAAAGGATACAGAATGAAGCTATGCGCATTATTCTTGGATGTACAAGAGATACAGCATGCAGGGCGATGCGCTACCTTCTTGATTTTCCAACCATTGAAGAGAGAATACAAGTTTGCAGGGCACGCGCCTACCTCAGAATTAACGCAATCACACAACATCCACTGCATAGTGAAATTAGGAGGAAGCGGTTAAAAAGAGGACGGTCGTGGATGGGTCAAGCCGAAGACATTCTTCAACAGGTGTGTTCACTTGAGGACTTAGAACCTGGCGAGGAGTGGGTGCAAGTGCCAACAGACTTCTGCACATCCTTTTCAGTTTGCATCCAACTAGATAGAAAATGCAGACAAAAAATCCGGCTGCTGTTGAGGCTAAAGTACAAGCGTTGATTTTCGAGAATTCGCTAGACGGTGACGCGGTCATCTACACAGATGGGTCGGTCGTCCGACATGTGAGAAGCTCATGGGCCTTTACAGCTCGGGCCGGAGGGAGAATTGTGAAGGAGGACTCTGGTGCTTTCACTGAAACCACAAGTAGCCTGACCATGGAAGTCATGGCAGTAAGTAAAGCAATAACATGGCTCGAGACACAGACATTCACTAGGGCTTGTTTCCTTAGCGACTCAATGAACATGATCAAGAGGATAGAGGAGGGGTCGATCCGAAGAGAATGGTTGCTGCCTCTGAAGCGGTCTCGGCTGGCAAAGATTAGTTTCATCTTCGTGCCAGGGCATGCGGGAGTACAAGGAAATGAGCGGGCTGAAAAGCTCGCAGGTGAGGCTACTGTGGAGGGCGGACGCGCCATGGACCAGGATGACATTCTGAATGCTCTACGAGAAGTGAGACTTTTGCGAGAACCAATGATGACTGTGAATCTACAACAATGGCCAGACTGCGAGAGCAGCAAATTAAAAGAGGGGTGGCCAAACAAGAACACTACGCAGGAAGCCAAAGAAGATTGATAAACCAACACAGAACTGGCGTCAGTTAGCCGCTACACGCTGCGGGATTTGCTGAGGAGGGGATCCGAGCACTTATGGACTGAATGGTTCGATGTGCAACGAGGATGATCTGTCGACTAACTAACTAACTAGCTAGGCGTGTTTTATATGTCTATCCTAGGTTTAGGGCATGAAATATATTTAGTCGTTCGCTATGTCTTGCGTTATATTTAAACAATTTCCAAAGGTAGGTTGAAGTATTTTGAGATATGATTTTGTGAATTAGTCTAGCCTTATTAAAACGTAGGCGTTTGTGGAGTGGCAGCAACTGAGGACTTTCATGGAGATTACAATTGTCGGAAGCATTTCACCGTTAATTAAACGCTCTGCCCATTTCTGGAGTGAATGAACCAGTTTTTAAATAAGGATACACTTTAACGATTTCAAAAGCTGATGGGAAGTGACCTTTGGTGAGACATTGATTATATATAAAAGTTAGTGACTCGCAGATCGCCGGTGCAGCGCAGCGAAGAAACTGATGAGTTATTGTTTTTGTATTATGTTACTGAGATGATTAAATACTTCAGTGGTCGTCATTAGTGGTATGTTGGAGGGAATGTCTCTATAGCATTTATTCTCACAAAATGATGTCAATTCAGATATGTCATGAAGAGAATCTTTATTGCAGCCTTTAAATTGTTTATGTCGGATTGAAAGAAACTACTAAATTGATCACATGTAACCTGATTTGATGATAATGATACTGATTGCGATGACATGTGTTTGTTTGTCAAGGCATCAATTGCTTTTCATATTCCTTTGGTGTTGGTTTTATCTATTATTAAGTTCTTAAAATAGTGTTTCTTTTCTTTTCAAAGAGAATATAGAACTGTGTTTCTCAGTCTACGGCACGTGGTTAGATTTCTATTTGTATGTGCCCTGTCCCGGTCTCTCGTAAATTCAACTACCTCATGTGTAATCCACGGGGGCATAGTGTAATGTGTAACTCGAATTTCCTTAAATATCAAATACACATAGAAAGGTCTTCAGCTAGTGATCCAGAGCATTATCTGCGTCAGGAAGCTGGTAAATATAGTCCAGAGATGAGTTGAGCACGTCTTGTAAAATGACATCTTGATTGACATGTTTATAATGTCTATATTTTATACTTATGTGTTTGTGTTTCGGAGTTTTGGTACCTCTTTTCAACCACATGCAACATACTGTGTAGTGATCGCTTATTGCATTAATAGATACAGTACATTCTGTGATGTTGTCAGCACATGTAGTTTAAATGTGATCTATAAGTGATGCAGATGATTTTGTAATTCTAGGGGCTTGTTTGACTAACTGATGGAAGTTATATGACTCTATTATGTTTCTCCATGTTTTGCTTCTAAGGCATTTGGTAAAGTAAAACATGATGAACTGATTAAAATGTTGGAAAATATCAGCATTGATGGGAAACATTTAAGAATAATAAGGAATATTAACTGGAACCAAGTAGCAGCAATTAAAATGGGAAATAATGAGGGTAGTTACGAACAGATAAAGCTAGGAGTACGGCAGGGGTGTGTCTTGTCACCAGATCTCTTCTCCCTAAATAGCGACGTAATAATGAGAGAGATCAAAGAGATGCCATGAATACTAGTTGGAGGTTATAATATAAATAATATACGCTATATGCAGATGACATAGTATTGGTGGCGTATAAATCATCAGACCTACAACAATTGTTGGACATTGTAGTAACAGAGAGTGCAAGGAAAGGACTCTCCTTGTATATCAATAAAGCAGTAACAAAGGTGATATCAAAGAAAATGGTGACACCAAATGTGACATAGAAATAGAAGGAACAATTGTTAACCAAGTGGATAATTTGAGTTACCTAGGGACATTTATAACATCAGATTGAAGATGTACAACAGAGATTAGGAGCAGAATAAGGCAAATAAAAGCTGCATTTCAGAAAATGAAGAGTATCTTATCCAATAAGTCACAATCACTGAATGTAAGAAAGAGATGGCTCAAATGCAATGCAGAACCAGTTTTGCTGTATGACAGTGAATCTTGGAATGTAAATGAACAAATTAAGAAAATATTAGAAGCAACAGAGATGTGGTTCCTTAGACGAATGTTGCGAATTCCTTGGACTGGCAGAGTAACTAACAACGCTGCCTGAAACAGACTAGTGAAACTAGAACATTATATACACCAATAAGAAAGAGACAAACATCTTTCGTCTGTCATATAATGAGAAGAGAGGCATTGGAGAACATCGTGACAACTGGAAAAATCGAGGGGGAAGAGAGGCAGAGTCAGATCAGAAGAACTGATGCTGGATGGATTAAAACGGTGGCATGGAGGAATATCAGTTCAGCAGCAGAGTTGATCCAGAACACCAAAGACCGAGATCTGTTGAGAGGTATGAACGCCTACGCCAGCTGGACGTGAACTTGATGATGATGATGTTTTGCTTGATTTGTTAGTGTCTATGTTGAAGTCTCCTAGCAGTATGATACCTCTCGCATTATTAAAGACAACATCCATCATAGTGGTGCATTTCTCATACCAGATATGTTCTCCACTGGGGTTTCGACATAGATCGGCAACTACTAGAGGTATGCGATTTTGAAGTTTAACCTCAAGCCATACACACTCAATCTCACAGGTTTCAACATCTAGCCTGCGGTAGACGTTAAGCGAATTAGAAATATAAACTGCAAAAATGTTTATGATAAGGATCTCTTCTAATAACTGTAACACCTTTGATAGCGATGTCATCATCGGAGATGTTACCATCTAATCGACTTTCACTAACGCCGAACATGTGAAAATTTTGATTAAGTATAAGTGACAGTTCTGGCAGCTTCCCTAATAGTTGACAGATATTTAAATTCCCATCTCTGAACCCATCTTTACTGAGCCAGTGTTCACTCTTATTAGGCATTTCAACAATGTGTAATCGCAAATTTTAAAATCACAAAATGAATACAACTTACGTCACTTATTACAATACACACTATAAAGTACAGAGAACCAGTAATATCTCTGTCAATATGTACGAATACGTATGCAGATCAGTAAGGAAGAGCAGTGAAGACCCCCTCACACAAAGTAAAACAACAACACAAATTATTGTAAAAGACGTACAACTAAATAATTATCAATTAATGTAAAGTCAATACAGGTCATTGTTTGTAGTAACATATAACCTATTACCGTACTAGATAAAACAATAAACAAATATGTAGATAAACGTTTCAGGTTTGGCTCTTTCTTGCACCGAAATCCATTATATCTTTGTGCCGAATTGCTAGTAAATATCAGGTTGTGTTGGTCCTTGGTAATGTGACATCATAAGTGCTTGACGAAGTGAAGGTGAGCTAAAACGTGTGAGATTTAGCCATTCTGGGTCACAAAGAAATGGATACAGTTGATGTCGCATGGGTATGTAATGACTACCAACTACAGGCTCTGATTCGTGAATAACAGGGGGCTGTAGTGGCACGTTGTTGTTGCTGATAGATGGTTCGTTGCTTGGTAGAAGAGGGAACATATTTTCATAATTATGACCCTCCTGTGAGTAAGAGGGCGTATTGTACGGACTGGTGTGGTGGAAGTGTTCCATCTAGCTTGAATTTCAGGTGCAGTTGTTATGCGTGGTCTGTGAACTGCTGGCCTATTGGTACTTGATATGACGGGAGTATGTCGTCTGGCTTGAGTTTCAGGTTGGGTATATAAGAGTGTCCTACGCGGTTCTGTATTGGATGAATGTTGTTTCCGTTCTGGGTATTCGATATGCTTGGCGAGCAAGCTAGTGCCCAATGGATACATGTATATTTGTTCCAAAAAAGACGCTACTTTCGGGCACCAACGTGTGGAGATAAGAACGGTGTGTTGTTAATGAACTGCATGTTGTTGTGAGAACATTGCTTCTGCAATATGTTGTTATTTATGTCAGCTTGACAAACGCTGGAATCCATAACTCGGTAATATGATGGAGGAGGAAAAATATAGTCGAGTTAGCAAAGGTAAGTCGTAACCCTTTCAAGGATGGCAGCAGTTGAGATACTGTGATTTGCTCCTTGATCATGGCGTCGGTAATACCAATGCATACGCTTGCATTTCTAACGTTAAGATTTACTGCCAACATACCTGTCACAATGCTTCTGACAGATAGAAGTGGTTGTGGTTATGTCTATGGTATTTCAGTGTAAATATTATGCAGGACTACTTATCCACAACTATGAGTCACTGTAGAACACCGGTTTGCGCACACACAAAATGTTTTTAAGTATAAATATAAATGTTGAACATGCACCACCCCAGGAACAATCATAAACCAGATAGATACATTAGTTCCAAGCGACATCTAAAACTGCCTTCAACAGGCCTTTGTACATTAACTTGCCGCGCTGGACTCTTCCCTGTGTCCGAATATACCAACTCAACTCCACGATTCCTCTAAATTGTCCACACCGATTGGCCCCGGGCGAAGTTTTCCTAACTTCCCCAAAACTCATATTTCTTCTCTTTTCATCCGCTTCTTCAAGACCCCCCCCCCCTCCCCCCAAGAGACTCCATTTTACCCCTGATCCTAATTACGACTTCCCATGATCATTAATTTTCTGGGTATTTTTATTGTCTATCTGTCTGCTAGCACGTTTTCCGCCTCTCACTGGTGATTTAATCTAGACATGTACGTGCTATCCTAAGCACTTGTTTTGGGGCTCACCCATTTCCTAGAGATTCTAATTAATCTCCTTGGTCACACATTTGTCTTACTCTCACCTCACACCTACATAGGCCTTTCATTAAAGAATCATCTATTATAATGTGTGCACAGTCGTTTCATGCTGCCTATAAATGTTGGTTGTCAGCACGCCTCAGACGTTATCTCTTCCACTGACGATTGTCAGCAGTCTGTGTGTCTCCATGTGGTTCTCCCGGTGTTTCTTGTATGCATGTGTTGTCTTTTGGCAGTATGTTATAGTACAGTAGGTTTTCTCGTGATTTGTCTTGAAGCACCTCCGAAGCCAATGTTTATTTTGACGAACAATGTGTATAGATTTCTTGTTGTTGTTTATCTTCCACTGCTCTTTGGGGTATTTTCATAGTAAGTTATCTGGTTGCGTGGGATTTAGCTTCAAGATACCCCAAGGATAAAACAGTTGCTTGGGAATTACACGCTTGTTCGGTTGGGTCGGTAGGAGGACACATTCTGTAAGGTTTGAACTGTTTTTCTCAGCAGGAAATTTCTTCTTACAGTAGCGCGACTTCTGCCTTGAGAGCATTGTAATCACTAATGGTCTTGCTGTTTGCTTCGATATAACGTGAAACAGTGACAGTTAGCGCCTTTAGTGATTGTTCTATTTCTTCAGTGCGCCATTGACAGTCGCATGAATGTCCATTAATAAATAGTTAAGATGATATTGTTATCTAAGTCAGGCAATTCTTAAACCACCTCCACGTTAGGTTCTATGTTGTTTTTGAAGTTCTGCATAGGAGAAAAAATATTGCCAAAAGCACTGGTGGGTTGGCAGGCCTCGTGTTGATGTTGTCCTGTACACTCGTCGTATGAATTTATTGAAGAACATTGTTAGCTGGTGTGCTATATACAGTTGTAGTTGCGGGCTGTGTAAATATGTTGCCTCACTAGAATTGAACATGCTGAAGACATCTTGTGTTTTTGATACATCTTTACTCTTGGATGTCTGTATCGAGCTTTCAAGCTCGACAAAATCTAGTTTTAGCCAAGAGTTAATGTTTTCGACATTTTCTTGTGCCATCAGTTTATGTTTGGTGTGATATAAGTGGATCGTATGCACTTGTGTCGAAATTAGGTCTTCCACGTGGGCCCCGCGCTTATCTTGTCTGGGTTCAATTATTTCAAGCGTGTATTAGTTAAGTATGGAAGTTCGGTATGCCTCATAATGGAGTGTGTTGTTGAAGAAACCGTAACACACTGGCCTGAGTTGGAGCGTGTGACAACTAGGCCAGCGGTATTCTTACACCTGGATAGCTTGTTCTTAACCGACCTCGCTTTGTTTAGTGTGTAAGTTTTATTGACAGCCGATCGTAAACCGGAACGGATCCTTTCACCCTCTCCTTCCCCTGACAGTATTGCATAATGTTATGAAAATCTAAGCTTTAAGAATGCAGAAATCGCATTGCAACTCTAGACACCCCGCCGGCAATTTAAAGTCATGTCTAGTTGTTGGTTGGTTCTGAGTCACCTCATGCACTTGATTGGTCTAAATATCTTAGTGTTCAACTATCACTTGAAATGAATATTATATATAACACGTAATAATCTAAATACTATGTAACTGCACCTACATAATCACAACGAGCACATTGATATAACAAACCCGTCAGTGGAAAGGAAAGGTCATCAATGAAAATCGCAGTAAACTGGGAGATACTACAACAAGTAAAAAGTTTCTCTTATTTTGGACAGATTATAACAGGCTATGGCAGAAAAGAAATAGAAATCAAAAAGATAATAGGAATGACCAAAAATGCTTTCATCAGCATGAAATCAGTATTAACATCTAGAGAAATTAACAGCGCATTAAAAAAAAAAAATTTCAAATGCTACGTATATTCAACGCTGCTGTATGGCGCGGAACCCTAGACATTGAACAAGCAACTAGAATGTTGAATAGAGGCCCTGAAGATGTGGATATACAGACGAATATGTCGTATTTCATGGAAACAAACACACTCAAATGTAGCGGTTCTAGAAAAACTGGGAATGAAGAGAGAGTTAATGAAACAAATAAACAGTAGGCAAGTGAAATGTATCGGCCACGGTAAAAAAATAAATAAATAAATAAATAAACAACTCCTCATTCTAGAAACATCAGATGCACTGCATTTCTCTCCAGGCTATGGCGACCTAACATTTCATCCTTGCTATGGTGACCCTATCTGCTCATACACACTATGGTGACCTATCTTCACATCCACGCAATGGTGACCTATCTTCACATCAACGCTATGGTGACCTATATTCACACCACGCTATGGTTAACTATCTTCACATCCACGCTATGGTGACCTATCTTCACATCCACGCTATGGTGACCTATCTTCACATCCACGCTATGGTGACCTATCTTCACATCCACGCTATGATGACAAATCTGTTCATCCACGCTATGGTGAACTATCTTCACATCTACGCTATGATGACCTATATTCACATCCACGCTATGGTGACTGTCACAAAATAAAACCGTGTGTTTAACCGGTTGATTATTATAGAGGATTTTTTGATTGAAAGGACTATCTGCCAGCGACAACTATTTTTACTAACAGAGAAAACAAATGGGTTGTCAAAATCCCAGGACAATATTTGTAGCTGCACGTGTACATCTCTAACGGATTTGGAACATTCGGTGTTGATGGTGACAGGTCCCGGCATCGCCTTGATAAGTTTGTCAACATTTGAATGCAGATGGAAGCCGTGAGATCACAGGGGCAGATGTAAAGAGGAAGTGAGTGCGCTGAATCATACATCGTTTTGACAAGTCGGATGGAAAACGGAAGTACTTAGCACGGAAGTAAACAGTCCATATGTCATATAGTTTCCGGACATCACTCAGAGGGGCAGATTGCTACTAACAGCTTGTTGAGAAAAACTCTTTGTTGGAACTCGACAGTAACTCGCTGGCTTGTTTTGGGAATCACAACCAGTGATGACAGATCTAACATGGAGGGAGCCAGAGGGGGGATGGATCCCTGACAGGGGATGATCTGCCAATGTGCCACCTGTGTGGGGGCATAAAGGATAACGTCACGTGGCCAACTTTGGTAGTTTGCCATATAAGCCCGAGTTGGGACCAACTAGGGGGACTTGAAAATGCTCTAGTCGGAGTGCCAGGGCACTGCAGTGCTTAGTGGAAATAATATCTACCGTGTGTTAATTAGTGACTTAATTTTACACGTGCCTATAATGGCAGATGTAGATATGATTGATAGGACTGCAGTAGTGCCATTTAAGGTATAACCTATTATAATATTAGTTCTAATTAATATGGGCTGTAGGCTTGTAAAAACTATAGTGTGATGATTAGCACTTTTAGTGGAAAACTAACTAGAGTAGGGAAGTGATACTTGGCTCTGTTAGTTGAAAATAGATTAGTGAAGTGTTGATAAGCTTTACTAGTTGAGAATTGAGTAATGAGGGATAATTGGGATTTTCCCGTAGGTGTCCCTGGTGGTCGGGGTTCCGCATTCTGTTTGCTGATATTTTTTGTCTTGGCCTGATGATAACCTATGTGGTCAGTTCATATGTCCCTGATGGGTTCATTATATTTTCTGAGTGAGGCCGATGGCCCACGATCATCTAATAGAGATCAGTGACGGGGAGGCTATCACCAGTTGTATGATTTATTTTACAGGTTCCTCGGGTTGGAATGAAGAACCCGGACCCAATGTAACATCCGATCCCGGATAAATTATGATGTAGAGAGATGGGCCAGCAACTTTCGCAACGGAAGAAGTTAATACACATTGCTCGGTGGAGTCTAATGGTATATGTATCCTACATGAGTGCTATACTAATCGTTAACACACCTGAGGTGATGGAGGTTCAGCCCATATGGAACTAGATCAGTAGGGACTGATGTTCACAGTAGATGAAAACAAACATTGAAGTGTAGTGTTCCACGTATCAAGGAAATCAGAACTTTCAGACTATATCTAGTGAATAAAGCAAGCCATTTTATTCTAGATACATTAACTGTTTAATAGTGAGAACTAGTGAACATTTTATCAAGAGACACAAAGACTTGTTAGTAGGACAGTGTTCCATGTTTGTTTTCACTGCGCCGGAATTATGAAGCCGGAGTGTCTATAAACTATTAGGAACAGTTGCGTTAGGAAATATACTAGTATTTTTCCACGGATTATATTTACATGAGATTCAGATCTCATGGTCATCAGAAGTTCCTGGAGGAGGACATGTCTGGAGAGAAGGATACGACTTCGGTGAGGTTTTTCGTACTGACTTGAATGATGTCGTGTGATCCTTGCCATGATGTGTACACTATGATCCTGAACTTTGAAGGCTGACACATACATTTATGTTATAATACACGACACACTTTTTCTTCGCATACACGTCTCATATACGTTACACTTTTCTTTTAATAAATTAGTCTTTATTAATTTTTAGAAGCAAGATTTGTTGAGTATGTTGCGTTGGGGAAGTATGAGAGGGGGCATAGTACGACAGTGAGAGAGTGATAGGAAAAGGTGTCCATAGGCTGATGGAGTGTGTTGGACGGAAGCTGGTGGATTCTCCAGAATATTGAGAGGAAAAAAAAATATTATAATGTGGGTGTCGACTCTCTTCACTCCAGGGACGACACTGTAAAGGAGGACACGACATTATTGGGGGCTCGTAAACGTGATCTTTGGACAGCGGGATCTCTCGTAAACGGAATCTTTGGACAGCGGGATCTCCCGTAAACGGAATCCTTGGACAGCGAGATCTCCTGCAAGCAGGAACCTTTGACAGTGGGATCTTCTGACAACGGGGTCTTTTGACACGGGATCCCTAGTTATAAGAGGGAGATATCATTTTGGAGAATCCAGCTAGAGTGAATGTGGATAGGGGTTAGGACTAATATCTTACCTGTTCACACTTCACACGTCTGCATAGGTCTGTGGTCCTGATTCTACTCTTGTCACTGAGTGAATGTGCTGTGTGTAGTAATATCTAGATTTATAGTACTTGTTCATATATCTGTATAGTAATTTGCAGTTATATTGTACTAGACCTGCTAGCTTACCTCTCTGTATAATGGCCACCCCTAAACTAACCACGTTAGAATTAAAGGCAAAGGGGGAAGAAATGGGATTGGGGGTTCTCCTCTAACGGATTACATACAGGAAGTGGAGAGAGAGTATCGTCAAGCAGAAAGGGAAGATCGAAAGGCCGAGTTGGAATTGAGAAGGATGGAGTTGAACAAGAAACTAGGAAATTGGAAGCTGAGCAAGCAGCTAGGAAATTTGAAGCTGAGCCAAGCAGCTAGGAAATTAGAAACTGAACAGGAAGCACAGAAAAGGGAACACGAGTACCGGATGCGGGAACTCGAGCTCAAGAGTCAATCTAATGGGGAAACTGAGGGAGCAGTTGGAGGTTCCTCCATCCCAGGCTCAACACCAGTAGGTGGACATGGGTACCATGCTATGAAGTTTCCTTTAGCGGTCTACGAGGAGGACAAAGAGAAGATTGACCAGTAC
The DNA here is from genome assembly GCA_014155875.1 of Cepaea nemoralis. Lineage (NCBI taxonomy): Eukaryota > Metazoa > Mollusca > Gastropoda > Stylommatophora > Helicidae > Cepaea > Cepaea nemoralis. Next base: position 108,539 of record JACEFZ010012515.1, read on the forward strand.
CTTCAACGCTTCGAGGCTATGTCAGTTGCTATGGGTCTGGAGCGTAACAAATGGAAACTTAAGCTATCCCAGGGATTACGCGGGACCGGATACGAGGTTTATACTCGCCTGCCACCAGGACATGAGAACAATTATGACGAGTTAAAGACGGCTCTGCTGAAACGATTCGAGGTTACGTCACATACCTACCGGAAAAAATTTCGAGCAGCGAAACGAGAACCATGAGAGTTGTTTGCCGCCTACAGTTTGCGTCTTAAATCTTATCTCTATAAGTGGATGGATTTGGCTGGGTTCGCACATGACTATGAGAGTCTGGAAGAGCTCATGGTGGTCGACCAGCTGAAGAAGCAAATGTCCTAAACCTCTCAGGACGTTCCTGGGAGAACAAGGAGCGGAACGTATTGACCTCGTGACGAAATTAGCAGAACGGTTCGTCGAGGTACATGGGGAGGCAGGGGAAAACCTTTCTACCAACTCCAAAAGTCAAGAGAAACATGACAAGAAGAAAGCCAAAAACTCAGGAACAAAAAAGTGGGAACCTTATGTGCAAAAATCAGAGGATAGTTCAGAGAAGAAGAAGGAGGGAAGCAAGAGCACTTCAAGCTCTACACCTAAACGACCGTGGTCGGAGAAGTGGTGTTCAATTTGTAAGTCACCCTCTCACAATACGAGGGACTGCAAATCGAAGGCTAAGAACCCTCACTTTGCAGCATGTCAAATGACTTCCAAGGAGGTTGTCACGGAAAATGCCAAGGTCAACAAGGAAGCTCGCCACCAGGAGAGCTCACTCAAGTCTGGCAATAGAAGATCTAGGACAGGGAAATGGTGCAACCAATGCCAGTCGAATACGCACAATGCTATTGACTGCAGAGGAGAGTCAGGAGACACTCAATTCGTCGTGTGCCCCGGGAAACCTAAGGTGGAGCCCACCGAACAGGTCGAGGCCGAGGAAGAGACTCCAGACCAGGAAAAACCACCTGTAGTGGAATTGATAGAGGTTAACGGTCGTCAAGTGGAGTGTTTATACGACACAGGACTGGACGGGGAGGCCGTGATTTCTGCGGATCTGGTACATCCAGAACAATTCACAGGTGAAACCTTGGAGATACAGCCTGCACAGAAGAGTGCTGTAACCATGAAGTTGCCCATTGCTAATGTGGAGATTCGCTCAAGGTACGTCACCGGCACCATCAAGGCCGCTGTATTGACCGATCCCATTTTTCCAGTCGTCCTAGGTTGCCGGTATGTCTTTTTGGGAATGCCCAGGGAGCCAATCCATATGGGAGCAATGCAGACTCGCTCTCAGACGAAAACGGAAGAGGCAGACGCAATTGTGACTAACCCAATGCCGGGGGAGCTACGAACTGCCCAGAGTGAGGATGATACTTTACGTCCTTGCTACAGAAAGCTGCAGAAAAGTGCTGATCCACCAGGATGGGGGCAGTACTACATGAAGAATAGGATACTCTACAGGAGAGCAGGAAGGGAGACAACCTATACGGTCAGTTGGTCGTCCCGAAAGCTCACCGGTCCCAGATTCTTCATATGGGGCATACCATCTCCTTTAGTGGACACATGGGTATTGCCGCCACCATGCAGCGGATTTCCTGCCACTACTATTGGCCGGGAATGACAGATGATGTGCGTCGGTATGTGAAGTCATGCCCTGAGTGCCAGAGGGTGGCACCAAAACACTGGACAGCACCGGTGGTGTTGGGTGAGATGCCCATCATGAACTCTCCTTCGAGAGGGTAGCCATCGATATCGTGGGTCCACTTCCCCAGGACTAGGAAGAGGAACATGTATATACTCACAATGGTGGATTGCTGTACAATGTGGGGTGAAGCCATACCGTTGACCACGATTGACTCGAAAGAGTGGCGGGCGCACTGATGGAGGCCTTTACCAGATTAGGCTTTCCGGATCAAATTCTGACGGAGAATGGATCTCAGTTTTGTGGAAAACTCATGGAGGAAGGTATTTCGGGTGTTTCACTCTAACCACATACATACCAGCCCTTACCACCCTCAAGCCAATGGACAAGTAGAGCGTTTCAACGGCACGTTGATGACAATGCTCCGGAAACTAGCGCAGGAAAACCTGATAGGTGGGATGGAATATATCCCAGCAGCACTCTTTGCCTATCGGAAGTTCCCTCATGGCTCAACAGGACTACCACCCGCTACGTTGCTGTTTGGTCGTCCCAGTCAAAGGACCGTTGGAAGCCATGTTGAGGAGTTGGACTGAAGAGGGGACGTCAGAAGAAGTGATCTCATCCTATCAATACGTGGAGGAAACTGAAAGAAAAACTCCACAAGGGATGGACTCTGGCAAATCAAAACTTGAAAAAAGCCAGGAAAAGACATGCGGCTTACTACAACCGTAGGTCTAAAGAAAGATCTCTAGAGGGGGAGACAAAGTCTTGTTGCTACTCCCAACGGGAAACAACAAACTGGAGATAGGTTGGCAAGGACCATTTCCCGTGGAAAGGGTAATATCCAGAACCAACTATCAGATCCGGATCCGGGGAAAGTCGAAGATTTTCCATATCAATCTCTTGCGGAAATACGAAGAGAGACCCGGAGACAAGACCGCTCACCTCATGGCAATGGCAGTTGCAGTGGACGACAGAAGTGGGAACCAGCGAGGGCAGGGAATATCCCTTGGTACACCAGGAAACTATAGGGATGTGCAGTGAACCCTGATCTGACCTCCAGGAGAGGGAAAGGATAACCCAGGTTCTCAAGTCTCATAAGGAGATACTGACTGATAAACCAGGACGAACGAGGTTGGTTGAGTTCGAGATGACTTTGACCACAAAGGAGCCTGTTCGCCAAAAGGTTTACCCAGTGCCATTCTCTAAAGAAAAGGCCCTGGAGGAGGAAATAAAAAACTGCTGGAGGATGACGTGATTGCACCATCCACATCCCCATACAATGCGGGGGTAGTTTTGTTACGCAAACCAAGTGGAGAACACAGGTTGTGTATAGACTACCGACTTCTGAACAGTCACACACAATTTCAGGTGGAACCTTTGCCGAATCCAACTCAGTTATTCTTTAGGCTCCATAAGGCTCGGTACTTTTCAAAGGTGGATCTGAGTCGGGGGTACTATCAGATACCAGTCAAACCGGAGATTCGACCACTGTTGGCTTTCAGTACACCCAGTGGACACTACGAATTCAAGGTCATGCCCTTTGGACTCAACAATGCACCTAGTGTGTTTACACGCATGATGAGGACTTTACTAGATCCGTTACAGGATCCGTCCATCATCTCATTCATGGATGATATTCTGATTTCCAGTGACAGCTTGGATGACCACTTACAATCCTTGGAGAGAGTGTTTAATAGACTCAAGGAAGCAGGGCTTACTGCTCGTCCAACCAAGTGCATGATTGGTTACCAGACTCTGGAATTTCTAGGTCACACCATCACTCCAGGACACATTGTCCCAGAAGAGAAGAACCTAGAGAAAATCAGAAATGCACCTAGGCCAAAAACGAAGAAGGATGTGCGATCTTTTTCTCTCGTTGTGTGGGTTCTACCACAAATTATCCCACATTTCACGGAACTGGGAGCTCCGTTGACGGAAACCTTGAAAAAGGGATTCCCGGATCAAATCATTTGGACACCAGAATGTGAGAATGCCTATAGTCAGTTAAAGGAGGCCTTGGTCAGCAAACCTGTATTACAGCTCCCTGACCTTTCCAAACAATTTGTGTTGAGAACAGATGCGAGTGCGATTGGAATTGGAGCCGCTTTGTTACAGGAAGGAAAAGACGATGCTTCGGTTTTGAGACCTGTGGCATACGCAAGTAAGAAACTTCTACAGGCGGAGAGGAATTATTCAACCGTCGAGAGAGAGTGCTTGTCCCTCGTATGGGCAGTGCAAAAATTTCAGCCATATTTGTATGGAGTTAAGTTTCGAGTCCAGTCGGATAATCAGCCCCTGATGTTCTTAGCTACTTCTCAGAAGCTCAACGCCCGTTTGATGCGGTGGTCGTTGTTACTTCAACCTTATAATTTCACAGTAGAGTACATTCCTGGGAAGGAAAATGTTGGAGCGGATTTCTTGTCAAGACACCCAGCTCCTGAAGAAGAAGAATGAATCATCTGGATTAAACTCACGGTGGAGAAGAGTGAGATGGACTACTCTCTTAGGAGGGGGCCTATGTCACAAAATAAAACCGTGTGTTTAACCGTGTTGATTATTATAGAGGATTTTTTGATTGAAAGGACTATCTGCCAGCGACAACTATTTTTACTAACAGAGAAAACAAATGGGTTGTCAAATCCCAGGACAATATTTGTAGCTGCACGTGTACATCTCTAACGGATTTGGAACATTCGGTGTTGATGGTGACAGGTCCCGGCATCGCCTTGACAAGTTTGTCAACATTTGAATGCAGATGGAAGCCGTGAGATCACAGGGGCAGATGTAAAGAGGAAGTGAGTGCGCTGAATCATACATCGTTTTGACAAGTCGGATGGAAAACGGAAGTACTCAGCACGGAAGTAAACAGTCCATATGTCATATAGTTTCCGGACATCACTCAGAGGGGCAGATTGCTACTGACAGCTTGTTGAGAAAAACTCTTTTGTTGGAACTCGACAGTAAACTCGCTGGCTTGTTTTGGGAATCACAACCAGTGATGACAGATCTAACATGGAGGGAGCCAGAGGGGGGATGGATCCCTGACAGGGGATGATCTGCCAATGTGCCACCTGTGTGGGGGCATAAAGGATAACGTCACGTGGCCAACTTTGGTTAGTTTGCCATATAAACCCGAGTTGGGACCAACTAGGGGGACTTGAAAATGCTCTAGTCGGAGTGCCAGGGCACTGCAGTGCTTAGTGGAAATAATATCTACCGTGTGTTAATTTAGTGACTTAATTTTACACGTGCCTATAATGGCAGATGTAGATATGATTGATAGGACTGCAGTAGTGCCATTTAAGGTATAACCTATTATAATATTAGTTCTAATTAATATGGGCTGTAGGCTTGTAAAAACTATAGTGTGATGATTAGCACTTTTAGTGGAAAACTAACTAGAGTAGGGAAGTGATACTTGGCTCTGTTAGTTGAAAATAGATTAGTGAAGTGTTGATAAGCTTTACTAGTTGAGAATTGAGTAATGAGGGATAATTGGGATTTTCCCGTAGGTGTCCCTGGTGGTCGGGGTCCGCATTCTGTTTGCTGATATTTTTTGTCTTGGCCTGATGATAACCTATGTGGTTAGTTCATATGTCCCTGATGGGTTCATTATATTTTCTGAGTGAGGCCGATGGCCCACGATCATCTAATAGAGATCAGTGACGGGGAGGCTATCACCAGTTGTATGATTTATTTTACAGGTTCCTCGGGTTGGAATGAAGAACCCGGACCCAATGTAACATCCGATCCCGGGTAAATTATGATGTAGAGAGATGGGCCAGCAACTTTCGCAACGGAAGAAGTTAATACACATTGCTCGGTGGAGTCTAATGGTATATGTATCCTACATGAGTGAATACCAATCGTTAACACACCTGAAGTGATGGAGGTTCAGCCCATGTGGAACTAGATCAGTAGGGACTGATGTTCACAGTAGATGAAACCAAACATTGAAGTGTAGTTGTTCCACGTATCAAGGAAATCAGAACTTTCAGACTATATCTAGTGAATAAAGCAAGCCATTTTATTCTAGATACATTAACTGTTTAATAGTGAGAACTAGTGAACATTTATCAAGAGACAAAAGACTTGTTAGTAGGACAGTGTTCCATGTTTGTTTTCACTGCGCCGGAATTATGAAGCCGGAGTTTCTATAAACTATTAGGAACAGTTGCGTTAGGAAATATACTAGTATTTTCCACGGATTATATTTACATGAGATTCAGATCTCATGGTCATCAGAGTTCCTGGAGGAGGACATGTCTGGAGAGAAGGATACGACTTCCGGTGAGGTTTTTCGTACTGACTTGAATGATGTCGTGTGATCCTTGCCATGATGTGTACACTATGATCCTGAACTTTGAAGGCTGACACATACATTTATGTTATAATACACGACACACTTTTTCTTCGCATACACGTCTCATATACGTTACACTTTTCTTTTAATAAATTAGTCTTTATTAATTTTAGAAGCAAGATTTGTTGAGTATGTTGCGTTGGGGAAGTATGAGAGGGGGCATAGTACGACAGTGAGAGAGTGATAGGAAAAGGTGTCCATAGGCTGATGGAGTGTGATGGACGGAAGCTGGTGGATTCTCCAGAATATTGAGAGGAAAAAAAATATTATAATGTGGGTGTCGACTCTCTTCACTCCAGGGACGACACTGTAAAGGAGGACACGACAGTGACCTATCTTCACATCCACGCTATGGAGACCTATCTTCACATCCACGCTATGGTGACCTATCTTCACATCCACGCTATGGTGACCTATCTTCACATCCACGCTATGGTGACCTATCTTCACATCCACGCTATGATGACATATTTGTTCATCCACGCTATGGTGAACTATCTTCACATCCACGCTATGATGACCTATATTCACATCAACGCTATGGTGACCTATCATCACATCCACGCTATGGTGACCTATCTTCACATCCACGCTATGGTGACCTATCTTCCCATCCACGCTATAGTGAACTATCTTCACATCTACGCTATGATGACATATCTGTTCACCCACGCTATGGTGACCTATCATCACATCCACGCTATGATGACATATCTGTTCATCCACGCTATGGTGACCTATATTGTCATCCACGCTATGATGACCTATCTTCACATCCAGGCTATGATGACCTATCTTCTCATCAACGCTATGATGACCTATCTTCACATACACGCTATGATGACCTATCTTCACATCCACGCTATGATGACCTATCTTCACATCCACGCTATTATGACCTATCTTCACATCCACACTATGATGACCTATCTTCACATCCACGCTATGGTGACCTATCTTCCTATCCACGCTATGATGACCTATCTGTTCATCCACGCTATGGTGACATATCTTCACATCCACGCTATGATGACCTATCTGTTCATCCACGCTATGGTGACCTATCTTCTCATCCACGCTATGGTGACCTATCTTCTCATCCTACGCTATGGTGACCTATCTTCCCATCCACGCTATGATGACCTAATCTTCACATCCACGCTATGATGATCTATCTTCACATCCACGCTATGATGACCTATCTTCACATCCACGATATGATGACCTATCTTCACATCCACGCTATGATGACCTATCGTCACATCCACGCTATGATAGCCTATCTTCTCATCCACGCTATGGTGACCTATCTGCATCATCCACGCTATGGTGTCCTAAATTATATTCTATGCTATGATGACGTATCTGCTATTCCATGCTATGATGACCTATTTTCACATCCACGCAATGATGACCTATCTACTCATTTAAGCTATGATGACCTATCTGCTCATTTAAGCTATGATGACCTATCTGCTCATTTTAGCTATGATGACACATCTTCACATCAGCGCTATGATGACCTATCTGCTCTTTCGTGCTATGATAACCTATCTTCACATCCACGCTATGATGACATATCTGCTCATTTAAGCTATGATGACCTATCTGCTATTCGATGTTACGATGACCTATCTTCACATCCACGCTATGGTGACCTATCTGCTCTTCCATGCTATGATGACCTATATGCTCTTCCATGCTATGATGACCTATCTTCACATCCTTGCTATGATGACGTATCTGCTCATTTAAGCTATGATGACCTATCTGCTCATCCACTCAATGATGACCTATCTGCTCATTTAATCTATGATGACCTATCTTCACATCCACGCTATGATGACCTATCTGCTCATCACGCTATGATGACCTATCTTCTCATCCACGCTATGATACCTATCTTTCATCCACGCTATGATGACCTATCTTCACATCCACGCTATGATGACCTATCTTCACATCCACGCTATGATGACCTATCTTCACATCCACGCTATGATGACCTATCTTCACATCCACGCTATGATGACCTATCTTCACATCCACGCTATGATGACCTATCTTCACTATCCACGCTATGATGACCTATCTTCACATCCACGCTATGATGACCTATCTTCACATCCACGCTATGATGACCTATCTTCACATCCACGCTATGATGACCTATCTTCACATCCACGCTATGATGACCTATCTTCACATCCACGCTATGATGACCTATCTTCCATCCACGCTATGATGACCTATCTTCTACATCCACGCTATGGTGACCTATCTTCCATCCACGCTATGGTGACCTATCTTCACATCCACGCTATGATGACCTATCTTCACATCCATGCTATGATGGCCTAACTTCACATCCATGCTATGATGACCTATTTTCACATCTATGCCATGATGACTTATCTTCACATCCATGCTATGATGACCTATCTTCACATCCACGCTATGATGACCTATCTTCACATCCATGCTATGATGACCTATCTTCACATCCACTCTATGATGACCTATCTTCACATCCACATGCTATGATGACCTATCTTCACATCCATGCTATGGTGACCTATCTTCACATCCACGCTATGATGACCTATCTGTTCATCCACGCTATGGTGACATATCTTCACATCCTACGCTATGATGACCTATATTCACATCCACGCTATGAGTGACCTATCTTCACATCCACGCTATGGTGACCTATCTTCACATCCATGCTATGATGACCTATCTTCACATCCACGCTATGGTGACCTATCTTCACATCCACGCTATGGTGACCTATCTTCACATCCACGCTATGATGACATATCTGTTCATCCACGCTATGGTGACCTATCTTCACATCCACGCTATGATGACCTATCTTCACATCCACGCTATGATGACCTATATTCACATCCACGCTATGATGACCTGTCTTCACATACACACTATGGTGACCTCTCTTCACATCCACGCTATGGTGACCTATCTGCTCTTCCCTGCTGTGATGACCTATCTTCACTTCCGTGCGATGATGACCTATCTGCTCTTCCATGCTATGGTGACATTCCTTCACATCCATGCTATGATGACCTATCTTTACATCCATGCTATGGTGACCTTTCTTCACATCCATGCTATGATGGCCTATCTTCACATCCACGCTAAGGTGACTTATCTTCACATCCATGCTATGATGACCTTTCTTCACATCCACGCTATGCTGACTTATATTCACATACATGCTATGATGACCTATCTTCACATCAATGCTATGATGACCTATCTTCACAACCATGCTATGATGACCTATCTGCTCATCCACGCTATGGTGTCCTATCTTCACATCCATGCTATGATGACCTATCTTCACATCCACGCTATGGTGACCTATCTTCACATCCATGCTATGATGACCTATCTTCACATCCACGCTATGGTGACCTATCTTCACATCCACGCTATGGTGACCTATCTTCACATCCACGCTATGATGACATATCTGTTCATCCACGCTATGATGACCTATCTTCACATCCACGCTATGATGACCTATATTCACATCACGCTATGGTGACCTATCTTCACATCCACGCTATGGTGACCTATCTTCACATCCACGCTATGGTGACCTATCTTCCCATCCACGCTATGGTGAACTATCTTCACATCTACGCTATGATGACATATCTGTTCACCCACGCTATGGTGACCTATATTGTCATCCACGCTATGATGACCTATCTTCACATCCAGGCTATGATGACCTATCTTCGCATCCACGCTATGATGACCTATCTTCCATAAACGCTATGATGACCTATCTTCACATCCACGCTAATATGACCTATCTTCACATCCACGATATTATGACCTATCTTCACATCCACACTATGATGACCTATCTTCACATGCACGCTATGGTGACCTATCTTCTCATCCACGCTATGATGACCTATCTGTTCATCCACGCTATGGTGACATATCTTCACATCCACGCTATGATGACCTATCTGTTCATCCACGATATGGTGAACTATCTTTTCATCCACGCTATGGTGACCTATCTTCTCATCCACGCTATGGTGACCTATCTTCCCATCCACGCTATGATGACCTAATTTCACATCCACGCTATGATGATCTATCTTCACATCCACGCTATGATGACCTATCTTCACATCCATGATATGATGACCTATCTTCAAATCCACGCTATGATGACCTATCTTCACATCCACGCTATGATAGCCTATCTTCTCATCCACGCTATGGTGACCTATCTGCTCATCCACGCTATGGTGTCCTAAATTATATTCTATGCTATGATGACGTATCTGCTATTCCATGCTATGATGACCTATTTTCACATCCACGCAATGATGACCTATCTACTCATTTAAGCTATGATGACCTATCTGCTCATTTAAGCTATGATGACCTATCTGCTCATTTAAGCTATGATGACACATCTTCACATCAGCGCTATGATGACCTATCTGCTCTTTCGTGCTATGATAACCTATCTTCACATCCACGCTATGATGACATATCTGCTCATTTAAGCTATGATGACCTATCTGCTATTCGATGTTACGATGACCTATCTTCACATCCACGCTATGGTGACCTATATGCTCTTCCATGCTATGATGACCTATATGCTCTTCCATGCTATGATGACCTATCTTCACATCCTTGCTATGATGACCTATCTGCTCTTCCATGCTATGATGACCTATCTTCGAATCCACTCTATGATGACCTATCTGATCATCCACTGTATGATGACCTATCTGCTCATTTAAGCTATGGTGACCTATCTGCTCATGAATGCTATATCCATGATCCTACAGGGGTCTGACCACATCTGCATTCTCAAACATCTTCTGGTATCCATTCCGTGGGATCCCAGATTAGTTTTAAAACATCCTTCCACCCCGACGCGGATCGAACCCTAGACCACAAGTTCGGTAGGCAGCAGTCTTTTCGTCTCTACACTGGAGGGGCCCCAGGCTGTAGATATAAAGACTAGCTGGGGATTTGAACACTTCAACCAACAAAATGCGGGTATCTGTAGCAATGTGCAGATTAACCACAGTATTCAATTCTGTCATTGACGCCGTTCGTAACGCCCAAGTGAAAGCTACTTTCAAATTAACACAAGAAGAAGTATACACATCCATCCATCATGTACCATGCCGATAAGCATGGGCGGTCATGTTTTGCCATCTCACTCGATTACCAGGGTCGTGGATCAGCTCCGTGTTTCTGTCTCGACAATGCCAGGTGGCCAAGCCATCCAGGTATTTACTTCTCGGTCTTCCCCTTGATCTCTTCCCTTCGATCTTGCCACTATACAAATATAAGAATACAATCACCCGAAACAGGTGGCATACACAATTAAATATCGGCAAATTAAAACCGTTGAGTAGGTAAACACCATTTTACCCTTGCATCTAAGCTGACTGTATCGATGTAACCAACCCACTTATCTCCATGAACCAGGTAAGCACTCTTCTGAACATTGTCAAAATATCTCTGGGATGAATCCATTAAAGCACACACCTGAAAATAGCATTAACGAGAGGTACTTTCTCACAAGTGAATTAACGCATATCACACACACACACACACACACACACACACACACACACACCACACGCACAGGCACATACACACGCACATACACATGCACACACTCACACACACACAAACATTCGTCTTTTTATAATTTCTATTTAAGTCATGTTAATTGTATTGCCCCCTAACAGATGAAACATTATGAGCTGGTTAGTGTTAAATGTGTGCGGCTCCACGAACCTACATATACACGACAGTACAAGGGGAATAACAGAAGATTCATCTATGACAATACTAGTGGCATATTGCCAACGATGCCCATCGCTATTCTGTGTGGGGCTATATCACACATGGCAAGCAGTATACTAATATTTGAGTACCAGAAACGTCAATCACTAAACCAATGGCACAGTATCAGAATAGTACATCAGTATACTACTGGCACATTAACAGGGAACAATACTAACAATTACACAAATATAATAGTGGAACAGTACAATAAAACACACGACTATAATAGTGGAATAGAACCACATATCACCGACTATAATAGTGGAACAGTACTACATATTACACTTCTATAAATATGGAACAGTATTACATATTACACGACTATAATAAATGGAGCAGTAACACAAATTGCTTGACTATAATAGTGGAACAGTACCACTTATCACACAACTATGATAGTGGAACAGTACCACATATCATACGACTATAATAGTGAAGCAGTACCACAAATTGCTTGACTATAATAGTGGAACAGTACCACATATCACACGACTATAATAGTGGAACAGTAATACAAGTTACAAGACTATAATAGTGGAACAGTACCACATATCACACAACTATAATAGTGGAACAGTACCACATATCACACGACTATAATAGTGGAACTGTAATACAAGTTACAAGACTATAATAGTGGAACAGTACCACATATCACACGACTATAATAGTGGAACAGCAATACAAGTTACAAGACTACAATAGTGGAACAGTACCACATATCACACGACTATAATAGTGGAACAGTAATACAAGTTACAAGACTATAATAGTGGAACAGTAAAATTACATTTAAAAGAACCTATAAATAAGTGGAACAAACGAAAAATCCAGACTATAATAGTGGAATATAACACAATTACACGCCCATAAAGTGGGAAAAGACCAAAAAATTCCCTGACATTTAAAAGTGGGAAAAATACCAAAACCCCACGATTTAATAGTGGAACAGTACAACAAGTCATGAATAATAGTGGAACAGTACAAAATCCAGTATAATAGTGGACAGTACAACAAACCCCAGACTATAATAGGGGAAGTACCCAAATACCTTTAAAGTGGCAGTAAAAAAGAACCGCTTAAAGTGGGCAATTTAAAAACAAACAAAATTAAAATAACCCCAACCCTGAAAAAGTGGAAATTTTAACAACAAGAAAATAGGGAACATAAAAAAGAAATACAAAAGGAAAAAAAAATATT
>JACEFZ010012516.1:0-42825 GCA_014155875.1 Cepaea nemoralis
GGGGGCCCAGATGCCATGTTAGCCTGCCATTGATAATGCGTTCCATTAATTTTCCTACACAGCTAAGTAGACTGATAGGGTCGATAGCCATTTGGTTCTTCCAGGTCTTTTCCTTTCTTTGGGACTGGTATTAGTATAGCTTCCTTCCATGCCTGTGGGACTATTCCTCTCTTCCAGCTGTTATTTAGGACTGCTAGTAGTTTCTTCTTTGCCTTAGTGCCTAGTCCTATTAGCATTTCATTTGTGATTCCATCCTTTCCTGGTGATTTCTTCTTTTTTAGGGTATTCATTGCCTGTTCCATTTCTTCCATTGTTAGATTTGCCATCATATATTCTGCTGCTGTCTCTGTATTTCTATGATGTGTCTGTTTGTCTTTGATTGCTTTCTTCTGTTCGGTTGTAATATCAATGTGGTTTGCATTTGCATAGTGTTCCATTAGTGCAATTTGCAGCCTTTTTGCCTGTAAGCAAGGCATTTCTTGTTAATTGTTATTTGTTTGTTTCTAGGTCCTTCATTGTTCATGGCTTTCACTAGTTTCCATAGTTTGTTTCCATCCCTGTCAAAATTCAGGTTTTCTGTTTTTTCCCTCCAACAATCTCTTGTTGTTTGATTTACTGTTCTTTTATATTTTGCTGAGATGGCTTTGAGAGAGATGTTTGCTTCAATTGTTTGTTCTCTCTCTGCTGTCTTCCTGGCATCTTCAACTTTGTCCTCCAAACTTTGTAGTTCTTCAGTCCAGTATGGTTTGTAATTTTTCCTCGCTCCTCTTGGAATGGACTCAGTGGCTGCCTGTATTATCGCTCTGTTTAGACTTTCCACCATTTGCTTTATGTTGCCATATCGTGTATTTATGTTTTCACAATATTTGTCTGTTAGTATGGCAAATCTGTCCCAATCTGCTCGTTTGTAATTCCAGCGGGGCAAGGGCTTTTGCTCCTGTGGAACATACTCCATATTCATTTCAAGCTTGATTGGTCTGTGGTCACTACCTGCTAATTGGTCCAGCACATGGCGATCGATTTTGTGGAGGATGTCTCCTGTGCAGAAAGCTAAGTCTGGAGTAGAAGTGGTAAGCCATCTTCTGGAGTAGAAGCTCGGTGTGTCATCCGCTTTGTTGAGTAGATGGAGATTTGAGTCTATTTCCCAGTCCTCCAATTCATCTCCTCTTTTGTCAGTATCTGGGTATCCCCATCTTTCTGAACGGCTATTAAAGTCTCCGACAATAATGCAGTTTGTGTCAGTTATTTTCATGTTTGAGAGTGTAAGGTCCTTATCTGCTGGGCTATACAGATTGTAGATTCTTATTTTCACGTCCTTTATCATTATGTCAACACCTATAATTTCCGTTTGGTTGTCAGAGATCACAGATACTTCGCTGCAAGGTATTGTATTTCGTGTAAGTATTAGAACTCCTCCTTTGTGTCCTTCGCGGTCGAAACGTGTGGCCTGATATCCTCTGACTGAGAATTTGTGATTGGCGTTGAGGTGTGTCTCTTGAATGCATGCCACATCTATTCTATCTTTATGAAGACGATGTGTTAGGGAGTCTTTCTTCTTGTAAACTCCTTCGGCATTCCACTGTAGTATGTTGAGTGTCCGGGGTATTTGGTCAATAGCTCTTAACCTACTCCTCTGTGCCTTGACTCCACGGCACAGGGGAAGGTGACCACCAGTAGTCATGGGTGGACCCCCTCGAGGCAGGGGGCCCGGCACTATCACCGCCTGATGGGACTTCACGGGATTAGCACCATATCGATTAATTTTGATTTGTGACATCATGAATTAAGTTACGTTGCACTGCTTTGTCAAGCCTGTGGCTCAGTACATCCGATTTCGACAAGCATTTATTCGGGATGCTTTCCCTAGCCTTTGACTGTCCCCAGTCTACCTACAAGGCAGCAGGTTTCACGTTGCACTGCTTTGTCAAGCCTGTGGCTCAGTACATCCGATTTCGACAAGCATGTATTTGGGGTGCTTTCCCTAGCCTTTGACTGTCCCCAGTCTACCTACAAGGCAGCAGGTTTGTGTGTCTCTTCGTCTGGTCCCTCTACCTTGACCTGTCCGACATGGGTGGCCCTACCAGTAGCTGTGCTACCGTCGGCATAGCTCTTGGGGTCATTGGGACGCACAAGCCCCTCTACCTCGTCACGGTGGACACACAGCAGAGGGGGAACCACTGTCCTAGAAGGAGGACTGGATTTAAAGAAAACCGCAAGAGTTCTGCATCGCTGACTTACCTGCTCTCACATAGGAAAATCAGAACTGTGCGTGCAAGAGAAACAGGGAGACCTAAAAACAGAGGAAAGAATTAGAGAGACAGAGATGAATACTGTGGGTGAGGACATGACAGGAGCTGCAAAAGACATCAAACTAAGGGAAGGCTTGGTGTGAGTAGGTTGAGGACCTATGCGTATATCCATTGGGAGATAAAAGGCAGAAGAAGAAGAAGAATATGCTTGGAATTCTGTGTTGCTACAAGTTGTCATCTCACTAGACAAGGCTATACCAGTATTATTATTTTACTATGGAGATCAGTGAGTCTTCACTCTGATTGTGCAGTATTTGATTTGAAAATCCACTAGCTGCAGGCGTTGAAAATTTGATTTAGACAATAGCTATTTGAGAAATGTATTCTGCTGCTGCTGCCGCCCTTAATCTCTCTTTCTTTCTCTCACCCCCCCCCCCCCCCCCCACAGTGGAGCATACATACTGCCCTCAACCGACTGACTCCAAGACCTTCTAACGTTGGCCATCTCCTGCACTTCAATCCATGTCCTCCCTTATTGTCTGTCTCTAATTCTCTTCTGCTTCTGTTTTTAGGTTTTACTCTTATTTATTTTGCTGTGTGGGTTCCAGAGGAAGGATTTTCTAATTATACTATTGGCAGGTGTTCACGGTGTGTGTCTTATCAGATACCAGCATCTTTCCTCACATCTTGATCCACTCGAATTTGTGTAGTTCTCTTAGTGAGCTCCACATTAAGGATTCTGTCATACGATTTTAGTCCTATTCTGTGCAGGCACTAATGAATGAATGTTAGTGATTTGTTGGTAACGATTTCAGTCGTTCTCCACATTTCACATTCATAGTAAAATAATACATGAGAAGTCCCAGACGATTAAATATGCGTCTCCCCCTGTACATTTAATTATATCAAGACCCTCTGCCACTACACGGTAGAGAAATGGAAGAAAGCGATAAACTAAGGACTAATTGACCATAACATATTCAGACTGGAATAATAGGAAACAAATACAGGGTGGCCCAAACAAAAAAATCCATAAAATGTTTATTAAATCCTACAAAGATCAAGCTAATTTATTGAAATGTTGTGAACGTAAACATCAGTCTGTGTACAATCATTTCCAAAAGTTTCAGTTACCTCAGTCGCTTTGCATAAAAGTTATCTTCTTTCTAAAATATGCTCCAAGTGGCCTCCGCAGCGTTGGATCTACGCTTGCTAAATTGTCAATTACTCGCCCGCATTCCTCTGTGGGGATTTCCTTGATCTTTGCTGTGATTACTGTTTGAGGGTTGTTCTGGCACACATTATCATTGAGATACCCCCAAAGATAAAAATTTAGGAGGTTCAAGTCAAGTGAATGAGGTGCCCACTCCAAGTCACACTTCATGCTGATCAGCCTCCCCTTAAATCGCTCTCTCAGCCAGGATAGAGAGACATTTGATGTGTGTGGGGTGGCCTTGTCTTGGTGGAACCACTATTGATCTCGATCCAATCCTCTGCGTCGTCCCAATGATGCCCAAAACTTTCTCAATATCACCACATAGCGCTCTGCATTCACCGTTTGAGCTTTCTCATTTTCGTCATCGAACAAATATGGACCGATAATCCCGGGTTTAGAGAATGCAACCCATGCTATGCATTTCTTTTAGTATAACGGACTCTGTTACACATCCTCCAGTGCGGCGGTACCCAAATAAACATTAATTTTGCTGTTTACATATCCTGACAAGTATGCATCCAACGCTGCGGAGGACATTTGGAGCATATTTTGGAATTAAGATAACTTGTTGAAACTTTTGGTAATGATTGTATACAGACTGGAGTTTACGTTCTTCTTCTTCTGCGTTCATCCGGAGTTTTTTGTTTTGTTTTCGGACGTGATTGCGTTGTGCCTGTTTACAACAGAGCTGTGTTCTTGCGCCGTTAGGCCGTCACATCCGACTTCTGCGGGCATTTGTTGACCGGGTTAACTTTCCCGGGGAAGTTTACGCTCACCACATTACAAGAAATTTGCTTGACCTTTGTAGGATTTAATAAACTTTTTATGGATTCTGTTCTGTGTGTGTGTGTGTGTGGTCACCCTGGGTATTATATACCGTCAGATGTAACTATATTGACGGCACTAAATGAACCCACAGAAGTGAGTATCCATCCACAAGTTGCGCCTGTCCAGTATGTTGACACTATTGTTCATCAACCATAGTGTGTAAATGGTAACTGTTTATATGTACACATGATACGCTTCACAGTTGTTGATGTCGTAATGTTACACGTCCATACAAAACAGATGTCTACCAGAACACTGCTAACAGCTGTATATACCGGTTTTGGTGTGATACCCTGTTATAGTGTCACCCGTGCTTCCCTAGTGTCACTCATGAGGGAGAATATTTCGTCTATCAGTGTGGAGAAGAAGTGTCTGTTCAGTATATATTAGGGCCGTTCATTTGAAACCCGTTCCAATGGGTTTATTACAAAAAGCATGAAAGAAACAGTAACAGGTATGGTAGAATTAAACAAAGCATTCATTTTGAATGAATTATGCACCATGGGTTGGTCAGAAGAAGTCGCCGTAGACATTCAGGCAAGCATCCCATTGCTTAGGTAGGCGGCGAATGCCACCCGCAAAAACAGGATTGTGGTTGCTCACTGAACCAAGTGTTTACCGCGATCATTACGTCTTCATCTGTGTGAAATCGTTGCCCCTTGAGAGCTTTTTTTTAGAGGTCCGAACAAATGAAAATCACATGGTGACAAATCAGGACTATAGGCTGGATGTTGCAGAATTTCCCACTTCTTCCTTGCTAATGCTTCCTGCACAATCTTTGCGACATGCAGACGAGCATTATAGTGCAACAAAATCACACCGCGAGAAAGCATGCCGGGTCGTTTATTCTTGGTGGCTTTTTGCAGCTTGTCTAGTGTTTGCAAGTAGTGGGTAGAGTTGATGCTGACACCAGGTTCTTTAAAGTCGGCCAACAATAGCCCTTCATGGTAAAAAAAAAAATGCGCTAAGCCATAACCTTACCAGCGGAAACCTGTAACTTGAATTTTTTGGCGTTTGGTGATCCAGCATGCTTCCATTGCATGCTCTCTCTCTCTCTCTTGCTGCTTGGCTCAAAGTGGTGGCACCATGAATCATCGCCTGCCACTATGCGGAAAAGAAATGCATCACCCTCCACTCTGTCACGCAGCAAGTGGTTCAAATACCATCCCATGCGTTCCTCTTTTTGGTGGTCGGTCAACATCCGTGGTACCCACCTTTCGATATTGCAATTTCTTACGAACGACCTTTTGAATTGACATATCAAGTTCTTTCGCTGTCGAACGTATGCTTCTACAACGGTTCATCTGTACTGCTGCATCAATTTTGGCGATGGTTTTTTTCTGTTGCAACAATATGCGCTTGACCCGGCCGTCGAAGATCTGTCATGAACTGACGTCCTTTCCGAAACATTCGTGCCCAGTCTGTCACTGTTGTCTTCGACACACATTTGTTACCGTACGCTGCCTGCATTCTTCGGTGAATGTCCACTGGTCGACATCCTTCAAATGAAAGAAACTGAATCACCGTTCTTTGGGCGGATTTTGGGTCAACCCGGCCATTTTCTCAACGGTCAGAAACAGAACCTATGCATCATGGGACAATAAGCACGTGTTCTTTTATTCATTAGGTCAGTACTTATCACATGACTATGACATGATCATGTTCAACGTACGCAATTACCCGCGGTGTGGCACGAACGGATTTCAAATGAACGCCCCTTATAGTAACATATTTAGAATTATAAGAGTGGATCATGTCTGTCAAGAAGCACGATGAGAATCAAACTCTTTTTCTTTATTTAAAAACAAATATGCCCAGGCTAAACTATGTCAACTAAAAATAAATTTCCATTTTCACTGAAGAAATTGAAAATATTACAAAAGTGTAATATCTTGGCTCCATAATCAGCAAGGTGGGAGATGTTCAAGGATAGTCAGATTAGGCGTAGATTGGCCAGAGCAATGCCGGAGTGGAACAGTAAGTAGCTCGGTACCAATGTGTTACCAACACCTGCCCATGATAATTTAGCGACGACTGGCTAACTTCGTGTTATAAGAGAAAGACAAAGACGCACATACTTAGATAGCTAGACTGACCAGACTTTAGTTTCCTCTGGGTTGGGGCCTGTTGGCAATTAAATACATTAAACCCCTGGAGAAAACATTAACAATCTAGACGTAATCCCAGCCAGGATGTATGTTACGAACCATGTCCTGGTTACACCCTAATATGCCTCTAGTAAATGTGAAGTTCCAATATAGGCTTTGCATACCCCGCTGGTCTCAGAGCTTGGCAAACACCACCACCACACACTGTCTGGTTATCCAGGAAAACACCACCATCACACACTGTCTGGTCATCCAGGAAAACACCACCATTACACACTGTTTGGTCATCCAGGCAAACACTACCACCACATACTGTCTGGTCATCCAGGAAAACACCACCACACACTGTCTGGTCGTCCAGGCAAACACCGCCTCCACACACTGTCTTGTCATTCAGGCAAACACCGCCACCACACACTGGTCAGCCAGGCAAACACCGCCTCCACACACTGTCTTGTCATTCAGGCAAACACCGCCACCATACACTGTCTGGTCATCCAGGCAAACACCACCACCACACTGTCTGGTCGTCCAGGCAAACACCGCCACCACACTCTGGTCATCTAGCCAAACACAACCACCACACACTGGTCATCCAGGCAGACACCACCACCACACACTGTCTGGTCGTCCAGGCAAACACCGCCACCACACTCTGGTCATCCAGGCAAACACCACCACCACACTGTCTGGTCGTCCAGGAAAACACCACCACCACACTGGTCGTCCAGGAAAACACCACCACCACACACTGTCTGGTCATCCAGGAACACACCACCATTACACACTGTCTGGTCGTCCAGTAAAACACCGCCACCAAAATCTGTCTGGTCGTCCAGTAAAACACCGCCACCACACACTGTCTGGTCGTCCAGTAAAACACCGCCACCACACACTGGTCATCGAGGCAAACCCACCACCACACTGTCTGGTCGTCCAGGAAAACACCGCCACCACACACTGGTCGTCCAGGCAAACACCGCCTCCACATACTGTCTTGTCATTCAGGCAAACACCGCCACCACACACTGGTCTTCCAGTCAAACACCGCCTCCACACACTGTCTTGTCATTCAGGAAAACACCGCCACCATACACTGTCTGGTCATCCAGGCAAACACCGCCACCACACTATCTAGTCGTACATGTTTATCGTAAACACCACCGCGACACTATATAGACATCCAGGCAAACACCACTACCACACTCCATCCAGGCAGACGCACATCATAAACACCACCACGATACTCCTAGACACCTAGGGAGTCGCATATCGCAAACACCACCTCTTCACTATCTAGGCAAACTGACATTGCCAACACCACCACGAAACTCCGTCTGAACATCCAGGCAGACCTGAATTTCAAACACGAAGACAGAATTGGGAACTGTGAACTGAAGATGTGCTGACTTCACCTCACCTCAAGTGGCGTATTTTAACAGAGCTAAGCGCCAATGCCGGTCTCCCAGGCGAATGGGTTAAGGGCGCTGTTCGTAATCCCGTATACCGACGTACGAAACACAGCTGCGCGGGATTCGGCAGCGGATCGCGTCGCGTTGGTTTCTTACGGAAAGGTATGTGAGCCGGTCGTTCAGAAAGCAATGGCAAACTTTTTTTTTTTTTTTAAGCATATCCTTTTTACAGGACTTAGCTGTCAACACCAGCATCTTTCAGCTGTATGTTGATCTCTTGGCAAGATTACGCTCAGTAGTTTGCCATTGCTTTCTGAGCGGCCGGCTCACATACCCCGTAAGTTACCGATGCGATTCGAACCACTGCTGATTTGAACCGTCATCACGTTACCTGACGAGAGTATACGAGATTACGGAGAAAAGTCATAACCTCTAAGCCACGAAGCCGGCTTATGGCAAACTACTGAACGTAAAACTTACCAAGACATCAACAGCGGTTGAAAAATGCTGGTTATGACTGCAATGTCCTGTAAATAGAATATGAAAAATAAAAAAGTGTCCAGTACTACAAGGGGCGTTTCGTGTCACAGTGACGAGTCTTTTTATAATTAGAAAACAGACACCCATCACCTGAGGGTCTTACGTATTGAACGTTGTGCTACACACATCATTCCTTCCTGGGTCGACATCAAGTCCTCACACGAGGCAAATACTGACATTCTACCACATCTGAACGTGAAAGAAAGATGGCTCCAAAACATAATCATGTCTTATAAACTGAAATACTTTGTCCATATTAAACGTCAAGCTGGCTTGGAAAGGACAGTGATGGAGGACATAGTTTCGACCAGCCTGGTGGTGAACACAGAGTATCGCAGACACCGTGGGCATAACAGTGCAAGAGTCAGTAGTCGAGACATTCTGTGGCCTTCTGCAAACGACCTGCTAGGTGACGATGATCACAAGAAAATAGGTGCAATATATACACATTAACCTTATGCAAGAGAAGCAATGAAAGGCGTGTGTGGACAGATGTACAACAAGTAATGCTGTTAGCAATAGGTTTTGTTAATGTCAGATAGAGCGGGAATCTGCTCTGAACCTGTGAGGTGTTGGACCATCAGATTTGTAGGTCTGATTGCATGGGGGGAGTAGATCGCCAGCTCTTCTCTCTCTCTCTCTCTCTCTCTCTCTCTCTCTCTCTCTCTCTCTCTCTCTCTCTCTCTCTCTCTCTCTCTCTCTCTCTCTCTCTCTCTCTCTCTCTCTCTCCCACCCCCTACCCCCAACGAACGACGTAAGCTGGTAGCTAACACACGTCCGACGGTACTCGTGCCATTGTCAGCATAACCGGTACATCAACCTTCATAACAAAATGATGACAAAGCCACAATCGCTAATATTTGCTCCAGACCAGGCACCTGATGAGGAAGTTGTAGGATGTCAAAGACATAACGAACACCCACAGAGGCATCCCTGTTCCCCATATAAGCAATTTTGTACTTAAGTGGTATCAGTGTAGATTCACAAACAAGAATAGTGAACATTCCAGCACAATCTCTGACTTTATAAGTAGTGGAGGCGTATCAGCGTAGTGATTTTTATCATGCAGATTATCTGGAAATATTTCCAAAGGAGATGTGCAGCCAGGTGTCGGGTAACCGACAGGATTTACTGACAAAATTATCTTTAATGCCAGGTGTTGAAGGCTGCAAGAAGATTGCAAGGGACACGAATAATAGTGTCTAGATTAAGTTCCCTGGTGTGGTGTTAAAGAAGAATGCTGAAAATGCATTGGACAGCCAAAACAAGCAATCTAAAGGTTTGAAAGAGGCTGAGACACAAAGACAGCTTACCGCAAACATCAGAAAGGGACAGGAATACTATTTTGGTTATATTAAGAGGGGGCGGGGACAGAAGTCCCGTAGCAGGAATGTGCTGGGGATGGTGTAGTATAACTATCACATTTTGTAGATCGGAGTGCACGGTGGGATAGGTAGTCAGTTGTTCCCTACCGTACCAGGCGAGGGTTAGCATCGAACCCACGAGGAGACAGATGCTAGAACATATTGTGACAACGGGAAAGATTTGTGGAAAGAGAAATGGAGACAAATGTGTGATAACCTTGTGTCATGGCATGAACTGGTATCAGGTCATGGATAGATACAGGCTATTCGACATCGCAAGATGTGGAGAAGAAAGATCGCTCAAGCCAGTCTGCAAGGCACTAGATGATCTCACAATATGTAGCCCAATAAAAGGTGAGTTCACACATGCACACAATATATCATGGTATTTATATTAATGTTCAACATCATCTAAGAATCATTAGTCCATTGAACAATTTAAAGGGGGTCTACAGATGTTATGATCAACTTAATTGCATTGGGTTTTATCCCATATGTGCGGTGTCTTTCTGCACTGCGGCCGGCCCCAAGCCACGCACAGACCACCAACTCCGTCTTCTATTTTCAAACGGCGACTCCCCTCCCCGGTCGTTCAGAGCCACAAAGGAAGTCCACACTCACAGTGGCTAGCTTAACTTTTCATTCTTCTGCTCTGTCATGTCCAGTTATATTCACATGCGGGGTTAAGTTGAGGTGAGTTGAGCTAAGAACTGACATCACTGCACTTAGGACATTCCCATATGCGATTCGTCCCCACGTTCAACAGCCAGCGAAGAGTCATACTGCTAATCGTCCCCACCGCTATCTGATTGAACGTTCTCCTGATCTTCCCTCTCAGTTTTGAGATTCTTTCAGAACCCCTGCCGATCCCCGCAATCTCATTCTTTTCACATACGGGTTCTAAATCTGTTCCCCCGCCTTATCCACCTGGTCCCTGGTACCATCTCATCCTTGTCCATAACTAATCTACCATCAAGAGTTGCATTCCCTGCCAGCCTATCAGCCTGTTCATTCCCCCGCATTGCCAGGGCAAAAAGTCCATACAATTCTTACAATCTGTGACCTCTGAGGCGAGGTGAGCCATTTCACACGAAACATTCCTTTCTCCACCATACTAAGCATACTCATTGAGTCCGTAATGAATACAATGTGTGTTGCAGTGGTCTTCTCTAACCAACGGAATGCAGTTGTTACTGCTTTTACCTCCATTCTCATGCTGGAAGTCGTAGTCTCATATGCCAGACTCTCCTTTTTTTAAGAATCGTCCATTAGCCTTCACAATGAAACCCCACCAATACGTCTGTTTCTCACCACTGATCCATCAGTATAGATCACTATTTCACCTTGATGTGCGACACTCTGGATCCATTGTTGCACCTCACACTCTGTGCTCGGTTAACCATTCAGCAAAGCACGTGCTTGGGACATCAAAGGAAAGATGTCAGCAATGTTCCATTGTGGGATTTACCAAGGACCATTTAGTGCAAACCTTCAAGTTGTGTTGCAGAGCCAGATTCCACAAAAAGGGGCTCCCGCAATACATTACAGTAACAATACAATACGGTGGTGGCATTGTAAGTAAAGCACGTATTTAGACACAAAAGCCACTATTTTAAAAGGTTTTACCCCATAGCAGTGATTCCCAAGCTTTTCAAGTAGAGGGCCATATCTACTATTTTCGGTAGTTACGCGGGCCACAACGTTATAAAATTATAAAAGTCGTGTAATATCATTCTTACCGTTCTTCATCTTTCGTCAACAACATTCAGTTCTACAACTTTAAAGGCAGTCAGTGTCGGCACTACACTGCCGTCATTTTTTTATTTGTTTTGGATTTAAAATCAAAAGTTCATTTAACAATACATTTTAAATCAGTTTCGAAAATCACTATTAATGAATTAATTTACAATTGTAGCTGTTCTTCATAACCAGTTACTTAAGTTCAGATGCCATTTTATCAATGTCAGGGCACAAATTTGTCGTGCCCAAAGTAATAAGCGCAGCTTGGTTATTGTCGGTGAGTCTGAAACGTTGCTTGTTTTTTTTTTTTTTTATAACGATCATTGCGGAAAGTGACTGCTCGCATCTGTAAGTCGAGCCAAAACGACAAATGTATCTCTGGCTTATGAACGCAAGTGTTCAAATTGTTCGACAGGCAATAGTCGCCAGAATGTGATCAGATGAAGGTTAAGCAGGCAGCTCCAGAAATTTACATCTCAGTGTAGAGTTGCATTTCAAATAAATTACTCCGTGCTGTAGGTTTTGCTGTAATTGACAGAGCTTGGCATCAGGAAATACGAACGGATTTATGAAGAGGGCAATATTATCCTCCTCTATTGTAAACTCTTGAAATCTCGACTGAAAGATATCCAGAAGACTTTCAACTTTTACTTTATACTGTAAAAAGTCACACAACAAGCGTCTTCAGAATTGGAAACGCCTCTAAAGACCCTTCGGTCAGCTGTCCGATAAACAGTCGTAGTCTCATTTTAAATGAAGAAATGTCATCGCACTAATTTGTGAATATTTTTTTTTTCCACCTGGATCCTCTCATTTAAAGAGTTATATAAAATAACGAGGCCTCGCGTGCCACTTTCCGCGGGCCGTGGTTTGGGAACCTCTGCCCCATAGTGATCGGTCTTTTTCCGCAGAACTGCCTGTCGAAAGTCAAACAAGCGACTCCCCTCAGGTCTCCGAGAAATTTCCTCTCGTGAACGGAATGACGTGGTCCGGAAACGAACTCTCAACCTTCGAAGCGGCGTGACTACTTCACCAGTGAGACAGCCAAATTATTTTATTTCTTGACACAAGTGTTGCTTCATTTCGATAAATACAAGTCAATTTTACTGTTTATTATTGTTTGTGTTGTGATTGCGTGGCGAGAAAGAGAGATGCACCAACATTTTTAATTGCTTAAAGAGCCTCTAAAGATCTAAATCCGGCACTGTCTTCCTGCCTTCCTGTTGTTATTGGCAATAAACTGTTCATTGGGCGTTCGCCTGTGGATGTGCGTGTTTCTCCATTTGTTGAGCTACCTAGTCATCTTTCATGGTTTTATTATGTCGCCTGACCTCCCACCCTTCGCTCCAATGTAGTGATTTATGCAAATTATTTCTGTTCCTTTCATGAGTGAGGTTCAATATTTATAAATCAATTGTTGGTAATTAATATAAATTATTCTCATAATGCTGTGTGGAAAATATGGAAATAGGCACAAGAATTAAAGTTTTCAAAAATAAAAAATAAAAAAGGAACACTCCCTTCTCTCATTAGGGATTTGCCATTCCCGTCATGCTCCCTTCTCACGCAACTACGAATACTCTCAATTCCACTATTTCTTCGTATATAAAAATGGCTAGTATAATTATTTTAACATAAGAATTGCATTATTATTTACAGTGTGCTTATATGTCTAATATACTAAACAATATTGCACATCAATAACCAAATATAAAAAAATACTGAAATGAGGTATTACTTTTCGCCTGCGATTTAATTTCTAATTGGGCGACTTTTACAGTACAGCCATGTTCGACCCTTTCAACTGTACTAGTCGTATCTTTCACCTTACCACCATAGCTACCAAATTCGTTTCATGCTAAGAGTACACAGTGCGAGGAAACAAAATCGATATAATCCCCACGGTGATCCATCCATCCATCATGTGCCATGCCGGTAAGCGTGGGCGGTCATGTTCTGCCATCTCACTCGATCACCAGAGTCGTGGATCAGCTCCGTGTTTCTGTCTCGACCATGCCACAAGGCCAAGCCATCCAGGTACTTGCTTCTAGGTCTTCCCCTTGGTCTGTTCCCCTCGATCTTACCACGGTGATACTAGGTCTGAAACCAGTCATACAGTTAATTAAAGAACAGATTAAATTGTTTGGCCACCTCACAAGAATGCCTTGGTACCACAAAGAGCCACATTTAAGAAAGAAGGGGAAAACCGCGTAAAAGAAGGAGGGAAGGTATCAAGCGAAGGTATTCGAGAAACGAAGGTCAACTTACAACGCACATTAGAAAGAGCGCACAAAAGTTCCCACAACACTTCACTTAGGTAAATGGGGGAAGAGGAGAAGAAAGAGTGGAAGCAGTGGTCATATATATATATATATATATATATATATATATATATATATATATATATATATATATATATATATATATATATGTGTGTGTGTGTGTGTGTGTGTGTGTGTGTGTGTGGTTTAGAAAACAATAGAATGACAGCATGGTCTACACCTCCCGTCTGCTACTGGGATACAACGTAGAAGTAAAGAATAGTAGCACTGTAGATCTCCTGTGCATGTCGTAAAAGGCCACTAAAGAGGGTTGATCTGAGACAAGCTACCTCGCACCATACCCGGGTGTTTGTAAAGTCATAAAAAAATGTGCTTCACAGCTCATCATGGAGCAATTATGCAACGAATGGCTGTCGTCTGCTGGAGTAATTTTTTGCACTCCGAACAGAATGGTGTTATCAACGGAAGAAAGAATGTTGTTGTTGTTGTTAGTTGAACAAGTGTTTCCAAATGACGGTCGATACGCACGGATGGTTGTTCAAAGATTTATAGCAAGATTTCCGGATAAACAACCTCCTCACGTGGAATTTGGCCTGCTCGTTCTCCAGATCTAACTCAATCAATGGGGTTTCTTGAAAGGAAATGTTTGCACAAATAATGTCCATACAATTGAGGATCTGAAAGAAGCAATCAGAATTACCAACCATTCAAGAAATAACAGACACGTTGGAGGAGGTATTTTACAATATGAAGAGACGTATGCAGTCATGTATTGAATCCCGGGGTGGACATTTCCAACAATTGTTAAAATGAATACTTCATTGGTACTTTCCAGCTTCCCTAAAACAACGTTAGACTTCTTCTTCTGCGTTCATCCGGAGTGATGCCATATTGCAATGCCATATTCCAGTACTGGCCTCCCCCGTCCGGTATATAACTTCTTGAGAACTTTCTCATCTGCTCCCCACGTTGTACAGCAAGCCTTTTCATGATTGCCATTCTTTGCCTTGCTCTTGTTCGATTTTTCTCAACCTGTGT
Source organism: Cepaea nemoralis (assembly GCA_014155875.1). NCBI lineage: Eukaryota > Metazoa > Mollusca > Gastropoda > Stylommatophora > Helicidae > Cepaea > Cepaea nemoralis. Next base: position 14,778 of record JACEFZ010012516.1, read on the forward strand.
CTTCCATGACATGTGTCTTCCTAGACAGTTTGGATTTTCTTCATGGCGCAATATTTTTCCATTCAATACCAGCTTAGGTTGCTGAGTTTTATTTGAGAGGGAGAACACTGTGCATGTTGTTTTCTCCTCACTTATCTTCACTAGCCATGATTTTGACCAGTCCTCTAGCGCTAATCAGGCTTGCTGTATTCTGCTGTTAGCTGTACTAATATATTATTCAGATGTCCTTATGGCTAAGTCGTCTGCAAAGGAGGATGTGTGTACTCTTCCTGAAAAATTTTCCGTGATGTCATTTATATATGCTAGGAATAATGTTTGTGAAAGAACTCCTCCTTGGGGGACACCTTGCTCCAGCAGCATAATTTTGCTGGGTTGTCCTTGTACTTTCGTCCTGGCGGTTCTGTTCTCAAGGTAGTGGCTGATCCATTTATACATTTTCCCACAAAGATGCATTTTTTTTTTGCAGTATCTTCTTCTTATTCTGCGTTCATCCGGGTTTTTTTCTCCGGATGTGACTGCGTTGTGCCTGTTTACAGCAGAGCTGCGTTCTTGCGCCGTTAGGCCGACACATCCGACTTCTGCGGGCATTTGTTGACCGGGTTAACCTTCCCGGGGGTTTCTTAGGACGTTTGACTCTCACTGTTGTGGTGTTATCCCCCATCCTAGCTGGCCCATATAGAACAGCCAAAGACATCCTGGTCAACCCTCAAGGGAAGGCAGGGGCAGACCATGGGCATTCCCCGCCATCCAAGGAGGCTTCCATACTTGCAGAGCCATCACACAGCGCTCTGGTACTGGGCTCACCCAAGGAATCGTCACGTCCTGCACATGGCTGCTTAGCCTCACTTCCGTATATTGGGCCTTCCGTTCACCATAGGCTGGTCCTCCGGAAACCAGAAGAATGCAGTCTGCAGATGACATCCACACATTGAGCTTTCGATTAAGACTTTCCACATAATGGATTTGCTATCCAAGCAATATTCCATTTCGTGCCACTAGGACACTTTTTCCACCTTTTATGAAGCCCACACAGTGAGCTTTCGATTCGGACTTTTCACGTAATGGATTTGCTATCCAAGCAATATTCCATTTCGTGTCACTAGGACACTTTTTCCACCATTTACGAAGCCCACACAGTGAGCTTTTGATTCGGACTTTCCACGTAATGGATGTGCTATTCAAGCAATATTCCATTTCATGCCTCTGGGACGCTTTTGTAACTAACATACCTGTGGTATGAAGTGTGGCAGTCTAAATACATCTTCATGCACCTTTAGATGTCAACCTGAATGTAGTTAAAGTAAGCTGTAGTCAACTTGAGCTTGTTGATATCTCCATAGAGCTTGTCCTCAAATGAAGCAGGCGTGGGCCAAAATATCTTTCTCTGTTCTGCATACGTTGGGCACTCCTGCAGCAAATGTTTAGCTGTCATTTTACCAGTTCCACAATTACATTCATCGGTATCTCCTATCTTTAGTTTATTGAACAAGTGGTATGTCCTGTTATGTCCTGTGCGGAGTCTGAAGATTACTACTTGTTCTCTTCGGTCGAGTTTGTAATATGGATCATCCTTCTGGTGGCCTGGATGCTCTGATTCCCATTTGGTTCTATAAGTGCTTTTTATAAACCTTTTGCCTCATTATAGGTTATGTCTATGTCAGGCTGTGGTAATCGTCCACCCTCTTTTGCTAGTCTGTCAGCCTCTTCATTTCCAGGTATACTGCAATGTGATGGGATCCACTGTATTACAACTTTTTTGGATTTCTGGCATAGACCATGGAGTGCTGCTCTTAGGTCAGCTAGTTCTGTGCTGTTTTTGCTCTTCAGTATTGAGACAGCTGACCTTTGCATCTGTGAAGATAGCTATTTGCTTCTCTTTATTTTCCTCCATCAAGAGCATTTCTGCTGCAGTTTTCAAAGCCTCTACCTCCGCTTTGAAGTTACTTGAAAATTTTCCAGTTGCCACTGACTGTGTTTTTATCACTCCATTTTTTAAATTAAGGAGAATTCCTCCTCCTCCATTTTTAATTGAATCTTTGGCTGATCCATCTGTATATGCATGGGTCCAATTGCTGCTTGGGTAATGTTCTTTTATGTAGTTGAGGGTTATTTTTCTTCTTTCGGTTTCATTCTGAGTGTTCTTTTTCTCAATACCAGGAATGTTTTCTATCATCTCAGGCAGTTGCTGCTGTCTCCAAGCTGGGAAGTTGTGTGCATTGTAAATGGGCTTGACTGTTGATATGTTAAGTATGGGATCTGCCCTAATCTTTCGTTTTGCAGTTTCTACAAAGTTGCTACGCTTCAGTCTTCCTTTTCCAAAACCATTAAACCTGTTATACATAGGGTGGTCTGTCAATCTTCTAAATTTTTCTGCTTGTTGCTGGGCTCTGCTATCTCTTCTGTCCTGCATTGGTTGTAAACAAGTGATCTTTTCTAGTTCATTAATAGGCGTTGTCTTCAGGCTTCCAGTTATGATTCGCATTCCTTGGTTTTGGACTCTACTTATTTTGTTAAAGTTTGACTTAGCTGCTGTTGCCCAAGCTGCAATGCCATATTCCAGTACTGGCCTCACCCGTCCAGTATATAACTTCTTGAGAACTTTCTCATCTGCTCCCCACGTTGTACCAGCAAGCTTTTTCATGATTGCCATTCTCTGCCTTGCTCTTGTTCGATTTTTCTCAACCTGTGTCTTCCATGTCAGGCGACGATCAAAGGTGACTCCTAGATAGTTTGGATTTTCTTCATGGCGCAATATTTTTCCATTCAATACCAGCTTAGGTTGCTGAGTTTTATTTGAGAGGGAGAACACTGTGCATGTTGTTTTCTCCTCACTTATCTTCACTAGCCATGATTTTGACCAGTCCTCTAGCGCTAATAAGGCTTGCTGTATTCTGCTGTTAGCTGTACTAATATATTCTTCAGATGTCCATATGGCTAGGTCATCTGCAAAGGAGGATGTGTGTACTCTGGCTGGAAAATTTTCTGTGATGTCATTTATATATGCTAGGAATAATGTTGGTGAAAGAACTCCTCCTTGGGGGACACCTTGCTCCAACAGCATCATTTTGCTTGTTTGTCCTTGTACTTTTGTCCTGGCAGTTCTGTTCTCAAGGTAGTGGCTGATCCATTTATACATTTTTCCACAAACATGCATTTTTTGCAGTTTTACTTTCAGTCCTTCCTTCCATACTTTATCAAATGCTTTTTCTAAATCTATCCAGACTGCTAGTGTGTGCTTTTTCTCTTGGAAGGCATCCTCTATTTCCTGAGCTATATAGGTTATTTGATCTTCAGTGGATCTGTACTTTCTGAATCCTGCTTGGTGTGGTGTTAAGAGTTTGTTTTCTTCCAGATGCCATGTTAGCCTGCCATTGATAATGCGTTCCATTAATTTTCCTACACAGCTAAGTAGACTGATAGGTCGATAGCCATTTGGTTCTTCCAGGTCTTTTCCTTTCTTTGGGACTGGTATTAGTATAGCTTCCTTCCATGCCTGTGGGACTATTCCTCTCTTCCAGCTGTTATTTAGGACTGCTAGTAGTTTCTTCTTTGCCTTGGTGCCTAGTCCTATTAGCATTTCATTTGTGATTCCATCCTTTCCTGGTGATTTCTTCTTTTTTAGGGTATTCATTGCCTGTTCCATTTCTTCCATTGTTAGATTTGCCATCATATATTCTGCTGCTGTCTCTGTATTTCTATGATGTATCTGTTTGTCTTTGATTGCTTTCTTCTGTTCGGTTGTAATATCAATGTGGTTTGCATTTGCATAGTGTTCCATTAGTGCATTTGCAGCCTTTTTTCCTGTAAGCAAGGCATTTCCTTGTTTAATTGTTATTTGTTTGTTTCTAGGTCCTTCATTGTTCATGGCTTTCACTAGTTTCCATAGTTTGTTTCCATCCCTGTCAAAATTCAGGTTTTCTGTTTTTTCCCTCCAACAATCTCTTGTTGTTTGATTTACTGTTCTTTTATATTTTGCTGAGATGGCTTTGAGAGAGATGTTCGCTTCAATTGTTTGTTCTCTCTCTGCTGTCTTCCTGGCATCTTCAACTTTGTCCTCCAAACTTTGTAGTTCTTCAGTCCAGTATGGTTTGTAATTTTTCCTCGCTCCTCTTGGAATGGACTCAGTGGCTGCCTGTATTATCGCTCTGTTTAGACTTTCCACCATTTGCTTTATGTTGCCATATCGTGTATTTATGTTTTCACAATATTTGTCTGTTAGTATGGCAAATCTGTCCCAATCTGCTCGTTTGTAATTCCAGCGGGGCAAGGGCTTTTGCTCCTGTGGAACATACTCCATATTCATTACAAGCTTGATTGGTCTGTGGTCACTACCTGCTAATTGGTCCAGCACATGGCGATCGATTTTGTGGAGGATGTCTCCTGTGCAGAAAGCTAAGTCTGGAGTAGAAGTGGTAAGCCATCTTCTGGAGTAGAAGCTCGGTGTGTCATCCGCTTTGTTGAGTAGATGGAGATTTGAGTCTATTTCCCAGTCCTCCAATTCATCTCCTCTTTTGTCAGTATCTGGGTATCCCCATCTTTCTGAACGGCTATTAAAGTCTCCGACAATAATGCAGTTTGTGTCAGTTATTTTCATGTTTGAGAGTGTAAGGTCCTTATCTGCTGGGCTATACAGATTGTAGATTCTTATTTTCACGTCCTTTATCATTATATCAACACCTATAATTTCCGTTTGGTTGTCAGAGATCACAGATACTTCGCTGCAAGGTATTGTATTTCGTGTAAGTATTAGAACTCCTCCTTTGTGTCCTTCGCGGTCGAAACGTGTGGCCTGATATCCTCTGACTGAGAATTTGTGATTGGCGTTGAGGTGTGTCTCTTGAATGCATGCCACATCTATTCTATCTTTATGAAGACGCTGTGTTAGGGAGTCTTTCTTCTTGTAAACTCCTTCGGCATTCCACTGTAGTATGTTGAGTGTCCGGGGTATTTGGTCAATAGCTCTTAACCTACTCCTCTGTGCCTTGACTCCACAGCACAGGGGAAGGTGACCACCAGTAGTCATGGGTGGACCCCCTCGAGGCAGGGGGCCCGGCACTATCGCCGCCTGATGGGACTTCACGGGATTAGCACCATAACGATTAATTTTGATTTGTGACATCATGAATTAAGTTACGTTGCACTGCTTTGTCAAGCCTGTGGCTAAGTACATCCGATTTCGACAAGCATTTATTCGGGATGCTTTCCCTAGCCTTTGACTGTCCCCAGTCTACCTACAAGGCAGCAGGTTTTACGTTGCACTGCTTTGTCAAGCCTGTGGCTCAGTACATCCGATTTCGACAAGCATTTATTCGGGGTGCTTTCCCTAGCCTTTGACTGTCCCCAGTCTACCTACAAGGCAGCAGGTTTGTGTGTCTCTTCGTCTGGTCCCTCTCCCTTGACCTGTCCGACAATGGTGGCCCTACAAGTAGCTGTGCTACCGTCGGCATAGCTCTTGGGGTCATTGGGACGCACAAGCCCCTCTACCTCGTCACGGTGGACACACAGCAGAGGGGTTTTTGCAGTATTACTTTCAGTCCTTCCTTCCATACTTTATGAAATGCTTTTTCTAAATCTATCCAGACCGCTAATGTATGCTTTTTTTTCTCTTGGAACGCATCCTCTATTTCCTGAGCTATATAGGCTACTAGCTGACCCGGCCCGGCTTCGCCCAGACCCTGGTTGGGAGCATCTCATTTAATTTATATAAGTAGTCATATAAGCTCCCGCACCCGTTCCCGACTATCTATCTGTCTGTCTGTCTGTCTGTATGTATGTATATCTATCCGTCTGTCTGTCTGTCTGACCCGGCCCGACTTCGCCCAACCTGGTGGAGAGCATCTCATTTAAATCATATAAGTAGTCATATAAGCTCCCGTTCCCGACTATCTATCTGTCTGTCTGTCTGTCTGTCTATCTATCTATCTATCTATCTATCTATCTATCTGTCTGTCTGTCTGTCTGTCTCTCTGTCTGTCTGACCCGGCCCGGCTTCGCCCAGACCCTGGTGGGGAGCATCTAATTTAATTCATATAAGTAGTCATATAAGCTCCCGTTCCCATTTCCGACTGTCTGTCTGTCTGTCTGTCTGTCTGTCTGTCTGTCTGTCTGTCTGTCCCTCCCTCTCTGACTGTCTGTCTGTCTAATAATTTATTGGTTGCAGTTAGAACAACCTTAGATAAACGAAGACCAACTTACAAAAAGCATTAGAAAGAGCACTTGAAAGATCTTTACATCTTCCCCCAACAATTAACTTGGGTAAATGGAGCGGCGGCAGCAGCAGCAGCAGAAGAAGAAAAAGGAGGAGTAAGAGGAGGGAGGAGGAAGAGGGAGGAGGAGGAGGGAGGAGGAGACAGGAGGAGGAGGGAGGAGGAGACAGGAGGAGTAGGAGGGAGGAGGAGGGAGGAGGAGGAGAGAGGAAGAGGAGGGAGAAGGAGGAGGAGGGAGAGGGAGGAGGAGGAAGAGGGAGGAGGAGGGAGGAGGAGAAGGGAGGAGGAGGAGAGAGTAGGAAGAGGGAGGAGGAGGAGGGGAGGAGGAGCGATGAGGCGGAGGGAGAAGGAGGAGGGAGGAGGAGGGAGAAGGAGGAGGGAGGTGGAAGAGGGAAAAGGAGGAGGGAGGAGGAAGAGGGAAAAGGAGGAGGAGGGAGGATGAGGAGGGAGAAGGAGGAAGAGGGAGGTGGAAGGAGGATGGAGGAGGTAGAGGGAGAAGGAGGATGGAGGAGGAGGAGGGGGAGAAGGGAGGTGGAAGAGGGAAAAGGATGAGGAGGAGGAAGAGGGAAAAGGAAGAGGGAGGGAGGAGGAGGGAGGATGAGGAGGAAGAGGGAGGTGGAAGGAGGAGGAGGGAGGAGGTAGAGGGAGAAGGTAGAGGGAGAAGGAGGATGGAGGAGGAGAGAGGAGAGAGGAGGAGGAGGGGGAGAAGGAGGAGGAGTAGGGAGGAAGATGGAGGAGGAGGAGGGAGGAGGAGAAGAAGAGAGGAGGAGGAGGGAGGAGGAGTGATTAGGAGGAGGAGGAGGGAGGAAGAGGAGCGAGGAGGAGGGAGGAAGAGGAGTGAGGAGGAGAGCGAGGAGGGGGAGGAGGAGGGAGGAGGAAGATGCAGGAGGGAGAGGATGGAGGAGTAGGAGGGAGAGGGGGGAGGGGAGGAGGAAGAGGGTAGAAGGAGGAGGGGAGAGGAGGAGGAGGAGGGGAGGAGGATTATAACGCATATGCTTGTAGATAACTGTATGTCTGTCTGTCTGTCTATCTATCTGTCTGAGCCGGCCCAGCTTCACCCAGTCCCTGGTGAGGAGCATCTAATTTAATTCATATAAGTAGTCATATAAGCTCCCGTTCCCGACTATCTGTCTGTCTGTCTGTCTGTCTATCTATCTGACCCGGCGTAGCTTCGCCCAGCTCCTGGCGGGGAGCGTCTCATTAAATTCATACATCAAAAAAAGTAACTTAAAAGAATGTCCTTCCATACACCATCCATTATTTTTAATGAAAACTGTTGTTAATCACCCACGTGACTGTAGATAACTTCTTTAAGCATAAAAATATGAGTTACAATGTTATGCATTATGCATTATTTTTATGAAAACTTTGAAAATGCCTTAAAGATTGTATCATTATTTATTATAACTCATATGCCGGTACATAACTATAGACAAAGAGTTTATAAATCTTTGAAAACGATGCAACAATATGACTATAAGGTATACAGAAAAGTTATGCCCCTTTAAATAACTTTTACAGAGTTAAGTCCCCTGAGATATATGAAATTATAATGAAAAATGAAAAATTTAATAATATTGAGTAAGCAGCCGATTTCATACTAAAAAAATATGACAGTTGGCAGCGCGAGAATGAGAGGAAGACGTGTAGAAAATTTCATCTCAATCGGATGGACCGTTCGCGAACGCATAAAGGACATACAGACGGAGATTGCCTTTTATATATAAGATTTGATCTTCGGTGGATCTGAACTTTCTGAATCCTGCTTGGTGTGGTGTTAAGAGTTGGTTTTCTTCCAGATGCCATGTTAGTCTGCCATTGATAATGCGTTCCATTAATTTTCCTACACAGCTAAGTAGACTGATAGGTTGATAGCCATTTGGTTCTTTCAAGTCTTTTCCTTTCTTTGGGACTAGTATTAGTATAGCTTCCTTCCATGCCTGTGGGACAATTCCTGTCTTCCAGCTGTAATTTAGGACTGCTAGTAGTTTCTTTTTTTTTTCTTTAGTGCATAGTCCTATTAGCATTTCATTTGTGATTCCATCCTTTCCTGGTGATTTCTTCTGTTTTAGGGTATTCATTGCCTTTTCCATTTCTTCCTTTGTTATATTTGCCATCATATATTCTGCTGCTGTCTCTGTATTGCTATGATTATCTGTTTGTCTTTGATTGCTTTCTTCTGTTCGGTTGTAATATCAATGTGGTTTGCACAGGCATAGTGTTCTATTAGTGCATTTGCAGCCTTTTTCCTGTAAGGAAGGCATTTCCTTGGTTAATTGTTATTTGTTTGTTTCTAGGTCCTTCATTGTTCATGGCTTTCACTAGTTTCCATAGTTTGTTTCCATCTCTGTAAAAATTCAGGTTTTCTGTTTTTTCCCTCCAACAACAGTTTGATTTACTATTCTTTTATATTTTGCTGAGATGGCTTTGAGAGAGATGTTCGCTTCGGTTGTTTGTTCTCTCTCTGCTGTCTTCCTGGCATCTTCAACTTTGTCCTCCAAAATTTGAAGTTCTTCAGTCCAGCATGGTTTGTAATTTTTCCTCGCTCCTCTTGGAATAGACTCAGTGGCCGCCTGTATTATTGCTCTGTTTAGACTTCCCACAATTTGCTTCATGTTGCCATATCGTGTATTTATGTTATCACAATATTTGTCTGTTAGTATGGCAAATCTGTCCCAATCTGCTCGTTTGTAATTCCAGCGGGGCAAAGGCGTTTGTTCCTGTGGGACATACTCCATATTCATTACAAGCTTGATTGGACTGTGGTCACTACCTGCTAATTGGTCAAGCACATGGCAATCAAATTTGTGGAGGATGTCTCCTGTGCAGAAAGCTAAGTCTGGATTAGAAATGGTAAACCATCTTCTGGAGTAGAAGCTCGGTGTGTCATCCGCTTTGTTGAGTAGATGAAGATTTGTGTCTGTTTCCCAGTCCTCCACTTCATCTAATCTTTTGTCAGTATCTGGGTATCCCCATCTTTCTGAGCGGCTATTAAGGTCTCTGACAATAATGCAGTTTGTGTCAGTTATTTTCATGTTTGAGAGTGTCAGGTCCTTATCAGCTGGGCTATACAGATTGTAAATTCTTATTTTCACGTCCTTTATCATTATATCAACACCTATAATTTCCGTTTGGTTGTCAGGGATCACAGATACTTCGCTGCAAGGTATTGTATTTCGTGTAAGTATTAGAACTCCTCCTTTGAGTCCTTCGCGGTCGAGACGTATGGCTTGATATCATCTGACTGAGAATTTGCGATTGGCGTTGAGGTGTGTCTCTTGAATGCTTGCCACATCTATTCTATCTTTATGAAGACGCTTTGTTAGGGAGACTTTCTTGTTATAAACTCCTTCGGCATTCCACTGTAGTATGTTGAGTGTCCGAGGTGTTTGGTCAATAGCTCCTAACCTACTCTTCTGTGCCTTGACTCCACAGCACAGGGGAAGGTGACCACCAGTACTAGTAGTCATGGGTGAACCCCCTCGAGGCAGGGGGCCGGCACTATCACCGCCTGATGGGACTTCGCGGGATTAGCACCACAACGATTAATTTTCGTCTGTGGCATCATGAATTGATTAAGTTACGTTGCACTGCTTTGTCAAGCCTGTGGCTTAGTACATCCGATTTCTACAAGCATTTTTTGGGGTGCTTTCCCTAGACTTTGACTGTCCCCAGTCTACCTACAAGGCAGCAGGTTTGTGTGTCTCTTCGTACTGGTTCCTCTCCCTTGATCTGTCCGACATGGGTGATTCTACCAGTAGCTGTGCTACCGTCGGCATAGCTCTTGTGGTCATTGGAACGCTCAAGCCCCTCTACCTCGTCAAGGTGGACACACGGCAGAGGGGACAACGTTAGACCATAGCAGTGACTATTGTAACTAATTTAATGAATTTGTTGGCACATTTTTAAAATGACATGATGTATTTCATTTTTCAAATTTGTTCTGCATATAAAAGTGTTATGAGACTTTACAAACACCCGGTAGAAACAAACAGCCAACATACAAACCAAATATGAACTGTCCTACAAAGGCTAGACATGTGCGGTGTGGGCCTATACTGCACTAAGAGTTTTTACGTTCAGTAGTTTGCCATTGCTTTCTGGACGGCTGGCTGACAAACCAGCACATTATAACACAACGCGACATGGTCTGCTGCACAAATCGGTCACGGCTGAGATTCGAACGCCTGGTACCCGGCTCACGAACCGCGTTCGAAAGCCTTTGGCCACTGAGCTGGTCTGTAGAGTAGCACTGCCTAAAGCCAGCCTGTTGTGGTACACGGATGCTTTCACTTTCAATGTAGTATGTGATTGATGACGCGTTCCCTTGTTTTGCAGAGACAGCTGGTGAGGTTAACTGGTCTGTAGCTGGAGGCAATGGAACTGTCTTTCCCAGATTTTAGAAGGGGTATCATGATTGCTTCTCTCCAGGCTTGTGGAACACTGCCTAAGATCCAGGTGTTATTGAAGATCTGTAACAGCTTTGCTTTGGCGTCTGTTCCTAGGCTCCTGATCATTTCATTGGAGATACCATCAGCTCATGGTGACTTTCTCATTTTCAGTTTTAATGACACCCTCACAGTGAGCTTTCTATTTGGACTTTACACGTAATGGATTTGCTATCCATAATATTCCATTTGTGCAAACGGGATACTTTTTCACCTGATGCACGCCCATACAATGAGCTTCACTTCTGACTTTCGCGTAATGCATTTGCTAGTGAAATTTAAGTCTAAATCTTCAGTTTTCGTCTGTAACTATATATGCGTGAAATTGTCCATGATTCAACTCACATGTCCCCCGGGAAGTTGCATGGTCTACATATAATTATATTATTGGTTGGTTAGGACGCAGAGGTGTTTCAAGGAACCAGGGCCAGGTCTATACTGGCCAAAACCTACTAACACGTCCTAGTCGAGCGTCCTGGCACAGTCCTTCGGGGTCCTGGCAATGCAGTAGGACCGCGATCTCCGAAATGGAGAGTATCTGCCTGCACGGCGAGGAACCACCAGTCTGCACAACAGTAAGCCAGACATGGACAGCAGATATTCACGCAAACTCAGACCGGGATGACAATAACCTTGATGTTGGACCAAGGATGTCTGCTTCCGACATAAGACTTCGCGCTGGAGTTCACAGCAGCGACACAATCAAGCAGCAAGCAAGCAGCATGGTTGGTAGTGTTGTCTCATCAGTGTAACAAACTGAATGAGAAACACTACCCAACCAATGCTGCTTGCTTGTGCTGCTTGTGTTCGCTGCTGTGAACTCCAGCGCGAAGTCCTGATGCGGATGAAGACCCCTGTTGTCCACATCAGTGTGATTCATACGGCGAGGTTTGCGTGAATATCTCCTGTCCATGTTGGCTACTGGTGTGCGACTGGGGTTCTCGCCGTGCAGGCAGATACTCTCATTTCGGAGAATCGCGATCCTACTGCATTAGCCAGGACACCGAAGGGACCTGTTGCCGGACGCTCGACTAGGAGTTAGTAGGTTTTGGCAGTAGAGACCGGCCTGGTGCTTGAAACACTCTGCGTACTAACCAACAATAATATAATTAGATGTCAGACATGCAACTTTCCGTGGAACATGTGAGTTTGAATCATGGACAATTTCACGCATATTATAGTTACAGACGAAAACTGAAGATTTAGAACTTCAATTTCACTAGCAAATGCATTACGCGAAAAGTCAGAAGTGAAAGCTCATTGTATGGGCGTCATCAGGGTGGAAAAAGTATCCCGGTGGCACCAAATGGAATATTATGGATAGCAAATCCATTACGTGTAAAGTCCAAATAGAAAGCTCACTGTGAGGGTGTCATTAAAACTGAAAATGAGAAAGTCACCATGAGCTGATGGTATCTCCAATGAAATGATCAGGAGCCTAGGAACAGACGCCAAAGCAAAGCTGTTACAGATCTTCAATAACACCTGGATCTTAGGCAGTGTTCCACAAGCCTGGAGAGAAGCAATCATGATACCCCTTCTAAAATCTGGGAAAGACAGTTCCATTGCCTCCAGCTACAGACCAGTTAACCTCACCAGCTGTCTCTGCAAACCAATGGAACGCATCATCAATCACATACTACATTGAAAGTGAAAGCATCCGTGTACCACAACAGGCTGGCTTTAGGCAGTGCTACTCTACAGACCAGCTCAGTGGCCAAAGGCTTTCGAACGCGGTTCGTGAGCCGGGTTACCAGACGTTCGAATCTCAGCCGTGACCGATTTGTGCAGCAGACCGTGTCGCGTTGTGTTATAATGTGCTGGTTTGTCAGCCAGCCGTCCAGAAAACAATGGCAAACTACTGAACGTACAAACTCTGAGTGCAGTATAGGCCCACACCGCACATGTCTAGCCTTTGTAGGACAGTTCATATTTGGTTTGTATGTTGGCTGTTTGTTTCTACCGGGTGTTTGTAAAGTCTCATAACACTTGATATGCAGAACAAATTTGAAAAATGAAATACATCATGTCATTTAAAAATGTGCTAACAAATTCATTAAATTAGTTACAATAGTCACTGCTATGGTCTAAAATTGTCCCCTCTGCGTCGTGTGTCCACCTTGACGAGGTAGAGGGGCTTGAGCGTTCCAATGACCACAAGAGCTATGCCGACGGTAGCACAGCTACTGGTAGGGTCACCCATGTCGGACAGATCAAGGGAGAGGAACCAGTCGAAGAGACACACAAACCTGCTGCCTTGTAGGTAGACTGGGACAGTCAAAATCTACGGAAAGCACCCCAAAAATGCTTGTAGAAATCGGATGTACTAAGCCACAGGCTTGACAAAGCAGTGCAACGAACTTAACAATTTCATGATGCCACAGCAAAAATTAATCGTTGTGGTGAAAATCCCGCAAATCCCTCAGGGGGTGATAGTGCCGGCCCCCTCCCTCGAGGGGGTTCACCCATGATACTAGTACTGGTGGTCCCCTTTCCCTGTGCTGTGGAGTCAAGGCACAGAGAGTAGGTTAGGAGCTATTGACCAAACACCTGGGACACTCAACATACTACAGGGGAATGCCGAAGGATTTATAAAGAAGTCTCCCTAAAAAAGCGTCTTCATAAAGATAGAATAGATGTGGCAACATTCAAGAGACACACCTCAACGCCAATCGCAATTCTCATCAGATGATATAAAACCATACGTCTCGCCCGCGAAGGACTCAAAGGGGGGTTCTAATACTTACACGAAATACAATACCTTGCAGCGAAGTATCTGTGATCCCTGACAACCAAGGGAAAATTATAGGTTTTGATATAATGATAAAGGACGTGAAAATAAATTTACAATCTGTATAGCCAGCTGTAAGGACCGACACTCTAAAACATGAAAATAACTGACAAAAACTGCATTATTGTCAGAGACCTTAATAGCCGCTCAGAAGAGGGGGGATACCCAGATACTGACAAAAGATTAGATGAAGTGGAGGACGGGGAAACAGACACAAATCTTCATCACTCAAAAAAGCGGATGACACACCGAGCTTCTACTCCAGAAGGGTTTTACCATTTCTAACCCAGACTTAGCTTTCTGCACAGGAGAATCCTCCACAAATTTGATTGCCATGTGCTTGACCAATTAGCAGGTAGTGACCACGTCCAATCAAGCTTGTAATGAATATGGAGTATGTCCCACAGGAACAAACGCCTTTGCCCCGTGGAAATTTCAAACGAGCAGATTGGGACAGATTTGCCATACAACAGACAAATATTGTGATAACAAAATACACGATATGGCAACATGAAGCAAATTGTGGGGGAAATCTAAAAAGAGCAATAATACAGGCGGCCACTGAGTCTATTCCCAAAAGGAGCGAGAAAAATTTTCAACCATGCTGGACTGAAGAACTTAAAATTTTTGGGGACAAAGTTGAAGATGCCAGGAAACGCAGAGAGAGAACAAACAACCGAAGCGAACATCTCTCTCAAAGCCATCTCAGCAAAATATAAAAGAAAAGTAAAACAAACTGTTGTTGGAGGGAAAAAAAAGAAAACCTGAATTTTTACAGAGATGGAAAAAAACTATGGGAAACTAGTGAAAGCCTGAAAAATGAAGGACCTAGAAACAAACAAATAACAATTAACCCCGGAAAAGCCTTCCTTTCAGGAAAAAACTGCAAATGCACTAATAGAACACTATGCCTGTGCAAACCCCATTTATATTACAAACCAAAAGAAGAAAGCAATCAAGACAAACAGATAATCATAGCAATACAGAGACAGCAGCAAATATATGATGGGAATATAACAAAGGGAAAAAATGGAAAAGGCAATGATACCCTAAAAAAGAGAAATCACCAGGAAAGGATGGAAACACAATGAAATGCTAATAGGACTATGCCTAAAGAAAAAAAAAGAAACTACTAGCAGTCCTAAATTACAGCTGGAAGACGGAATTGTCCCCAGGCATGGAAGGAAGCTATACTAATACTATCCCAAAAAAAGGAAAAGACTTGAAAGAACCCAAAATGGTATCAACCTATCAGTCTACTTAGCTGTGTAGGAAAATTAATGGAACGCATTATAAATGGCAGACTAACATGGCATCTGAAGAAAACCAACTCTTAACACCACACCAAGCAGGATTCAAAAGTTCAATCCACCAAAGATCAAATCTTATATATAAAAGGCAATCCCCGTCTGTATGTCCTTTATGCGTTCGCGAACGGTCCATCCGATTGAGATGAAATTTTTTTACACGTCTTCCTCTCATTCTCGCGCTGCCAACTGTCTATTTTTTTAGTATGAAAACGGGTGCTTACTCAAAAATTATTAAATTTTTCATTTTTCATTATAATTTCATATACTCAGGGGACTTAACTCGTAAAAATTTTTTTAAAAGGGGGATAACTTTTTTGTATACCTTTTTGTCATATTGTTGCATCGTTTTCAAAAATTTTTAAACTCTTTGTCTATAGTTTTGTACCGGCATATGAGTTATAATAAATAATGATACAATCTTTAAGGGATTTTCAAAGTTTTTATAAAAATAATGCATAATGCATAACATTGTAACTCATATTTTTATGCTTAAAAAAGTTATCTACAGTCACGTGGGTGATTTAAAACAGTTTTCATTAAAAAAAATGGATGGTGTTGGGAAAGGGCATTCTTTTAAGTTACTTTTTTTTATGTATGAATTTTGAGACGCTCCCCCCCAGGAGCGGGCGAAGCTACGCCGGGTCAGATAGATAGACAGACAACAGACAGACAGATAGTCGGGAAAGGGGGCTTATATGACTACTTTATGAATTAAAATTAGATGCTCCTCACCAGGGGCTGGGTGAAGCTGGGCCGGCTCAGACAGATAGATAGACAGACAGACAGACATACAGTTTCTACAAGCATATGCGTTATAATCCTCCTCCCCTCCTCCTCCTCCTCTCCCCTCCTCCTTCTACCCTCTTTCCCCCTCCCCTCCCCCCCCTCCCCCCTACTCCTCCATCCTCTCCCCCCTGCATCTTCCTCCTCCCTCCTCCTCCCCCCTCGCTCCCTCCCCTCCCCTTCCTCCCTCCTCCTCGCCCCTTCCTCCCCCCCCCTCCTAATCATCCTCCTCCCTCCTCCTCCTTCTTTTTTCTCCTCCTCCCCCCTCCTCCTCCTCTTCCTCCCTACTCCTCCCCCTTCTCCCCCTCCTCCTCCTCTCTCCTCTCTCCTCCTCCATCCCCTTCTCCCTCTACTTCTCCCTCTACCTCCTCCCTCCTCCTCCTTCCACCTCCCTCTTCCCCCTCATCCTCCCTCCTCCCCCCTCCCTCTTCCTTTTTTTCCCTTCCCCCCCCCATCCTTTTCCCTTTCCACCTCCCTTTCCCCCTCCTCCTCCTCCATCCTCCTTCTCCCTCTACTCCTCCATCCTCCTTCCACCTCCCTCTTCCTCCTTTTCCCTCCTCATCCTCCCCCCTCCTCCTTTTCCCTCTTCCTCCTCCTCCTCCTTTTCCTCTTCCACCTCCCTCCTCCTTCTCCCTCCTCCCCCTCCCCCTTCTCCCTCCGCCTCATCCTCCTCCCCCCCTCCTCCCCCTCCCTCTTCCTACTCTCTCCTCCTCCTCCCTTCTCCTCCTCCTCCTCCCCCCTTTTCCCTCCTCCCCCCTCTCCCCCTCCTCCTTCTCCCTTTTTCCCTTTCCCTCCTCCTCCTCCTCCTCCTCCCTCCTACTCCTCCTGTCTCCTCCTCCCTCCTCCTCCTGTCTCCTCCTCCCTCCTCCCCCTCCTCTTCCTCCTCCCTCCTCTTACTCCCCCTTTTTTCTTCTTCTGCTGCTGCTGCTGCCGCCGCCCATTTACCCAAGTTAATTTTTGGGGGGAAAGATGTAAAGATCTTTCAAGTGCTCTTTCTAATGTTTTTTGTAAGTTGGTCTTCGTTTATCTAAGGTTGTTCTAACGCAACCAAAAATTATTAGACAGACAGACAGTCAGAGGGGGAGGGACAGACGACAGACAGACAGACAGACAGACAGACAGACAGACAGACAGTCGGAAAGGGGAAGGGGAGCTTATATACTACTTATATAAATTAAATTAGATGCTCCCCACCAGGTCGGGGGGAAGCCGGGCCGGGTCAGACAGACAGAGAGACGACAGACGACAGACAGATAGATAGATAGATAGATAGATAGATAGATAGACAGACAGACGACAGACAGATAGATAGTCGGAAGGGGAGCTTATATGACTACTTATATGTTTTAAATGAGATGCTCTCCCCCAGTTGGGCGAAGTCGGGCCGGGTCAGACAGACAGACAGACGGATAGAAAACATACATACAGACAGACAGACAGACAGATAGATAGTGGGGAAGGGTGGGGGAGCTTATATGACTATTTATAAAATTAAATGAGATGCCCCCAAACCCAGGGTCTGGCGAACCCCGGCCGGGGCAGCTAGTAGCCATATAGCTCAGAAATAGAGGATGCTTCCCAAGAGAAAAAAAAGATACATTAGGGGTCTGGATAGTTTTTAGAAAAAGCATTTCATAAGTAGGAAGGAAGGACTAAAATAATACTGCAAAAACCCCTCTGCTGTGTGTCCACCGTGACGAGGTAGAGGGGCTTGTGCGTCCCAATGACCCCAAGAGCTATGCCGACGGTAGCACAGCTACTGGTAGGGCCACCCATGTCGGACAGGTCAAGGGAGAGGGACCAGACGAAGAGACACACAAACCTGCTGCCTTGTAGGTAGACTGGGGACAGTCAAAGGCTAGGGAAAGCACCCCGAATACATGCTTGTCGAAATCGGATGTACTGAGCCACAGGCTTGACAAAGCAGTGCAACGTAAAACCTGCTGCCTTGTAGGTAGACTGGGGACAGTCAAAGGCTAGGGAAAGCATCCCGAATAAATGCTTGTCGAAATCGGATGTACTGAGCCACAGGCTTGACAAAGCAGTGCAACGTAACTTAATTCATGATGTCACAAATCAAAATTAATCGTATGGTGCTAATCCCGTGAAGTCCCATCAGGCGGTGATAGTGCCGGGCCCCCTGCCTCGAGGGGGTCCACCCATGACTACTGGTGGTCACCTTCCCCTGTGCTGTGGAGTCAAGGCACAGAGGAGTAGGTTAAGAGCTATTGACCAAATACCCCGGACACTCAACATACTACAGTGGAATGCCGAAGGAGTTTACAAGAAGAAAGACTCCCTAACACAGCGTCTTCATAAAGATAGAATAGATGTGGCATGCATTCAAGAGACACACCTCAACGCCAATCACAAATTCTCAGTCAGAGGATATCAGGCCACACGTTTCGACCGCGAAGGACACAAAGGAGGAGTTCTAATACTTACACGAAATACAATACCTTGCAGCGAAGTATCTGTGATCTCTGACAACCAAACGGAAATTATAGGTGTTGATATAATGATAAAGGACGTGAAAATAAGAATCTACAATCTGTATAGCCCAGCAGATAAGGACCTTACACTCTCAAACATGAAAATAACTGACACAAACTGCATTATTGTCGGAGACTTTAATAGCCGTTCAGAAAGATGGGGATACCCAGATACTGACAAAAGAGGAGATGAATTGGAGGACTGGGAAATAGACTCAAATCTCCATCTACTCAACAAAGCGGATGACACACCGAGCTTCTACTCCAGAAGATGGCTTACCACTTCTACTCCAGACTTAGCTTTCTGCACAGGAGACATCCTCCACAAAATCGATCGCCATGTGCTGGACCAATTAGCAGGTAGTGACCACAGACCAATCAAGCTTGTAATGAATATGGAGTATGTTCCACAGGAGCAAAAGCCCTTGCCCCGCTGGAATTACAAACGAGCAGATTGGGACAGATTTGCCATACTAACAGACAAATATTGTGAAAACATAAATACACGATATGGCAACATAAAGCAAATGGTGGAAAGTCTAAACAGAGCGATAATACAGGCAGCCACTGAGTCCATTCCAAGAGGAGCGAGGAAAAATTACAAACCATACTGGACTGAAGAACTACAAAGTTTGGAGGACAAAGTTGAAGATGCCAGGAAGACAGCAGAGAGAGAACAAACAATTGAAGCAAACATCTCTCTCAAAGCCATCTCAGCAAAATATAAAAGAACAGTAAATCAAACAACAAGAGATTGTTGGAGGGAAAAAACAGAAAACCTGAATTTTGACAGGGATGGAAACAAACTATGGAAACTAGTGAAAGCCATGAACAATGAAGGACCTAGAAACAAACAAATAACAATTAAACAAGGAAATGCCTTGCTTACAGGAAAAAAGGCTGCAAATGCACTAATGGAACACTATGCAAATGCAAACCACATTGATATTACAACCGAACAGAAGAAAGCAATCAAAGACAAACAGATACATCATAGAAATACAGAGACAGCAGCAGAATATATGATGGCAAATCTAACAATGGAAGAAATGGAACAGGCAATGAATACCCTAAAAAAGAAGAAATCACCAGGAAAGGATGGAATCACAAATGAAATGCTAATAGGACTAGGCACCAAGGCAAAGAAGAAACTACTAGCAGTCCTAAATAACAGCTGGAAGAGAGGAATAGTCCCACAGGCATGGAAGGAAGCTATACTAATACCAGTCCCAAAGAAAGGAAAAGACCTGGAAGAACCAAATGGCTATCGACCTATCAGTCTACTTAGCTGTGTAGGAAAATTAATGGAACGCATTATCAATGGCAGGCTAACATGGCATCTGGAAGAAAACAAACTCTTAACACCACACCAAGCAGGATTCAGAAAGTACAGATCCACTGAAGATCAAATAACCTATATAGCTCAGGAAATAGAGGATGCCTTCCAAGAGAAAAAGCACACACTAGCAGTCTGGATAGATTTAGAAAAAGCATTTGATAAAGTATGGAAGGAAGGACTGAAAGTAAAACTGCAAAACATGCATGTTTGTGGAAAAATGTATAAATGGATCAGCCACTACCTTGAGAACAGAACTGCCAGGACAAAAGTACAAGGACAAACAAGCAAAATGATGCTGCTGGAGCAAGGTGTCCCCCAAGGAGGAGTTCTTTCACCAACATTATTCCTAGCATATATAAATG
This sequence comes from Cepaea nemoralis, assembly GCA_014155875.1. Classification (NCBI taxonomy): domain Eukaryota; kingdom Metazoa; phylum Mollusca; class Gastropoda; order Stylommatophora; family Helicidae; genus Cepaea; species Cepaea nemoralis. The sequence continues at coordinate 34,509 of JACEFZ010012516.1, forward strand.
ACATCACAGAAAATTTTCCAGCCAGAGTACACACATCCTCCTTTGCAGATGACCTAGCCATATGGACATCTGAAGAATATATTAGTACAGCTAACAGCAGAATACAGCAAGCCTTATTAGCGCTAGAGGACTGGTCAAAATCATGGCTAGTGAAGATAAGTGAGGAGAAAACAACATGCACAGTGTTCTCCCTCTCAAATAAAACTCAGCAACCTAAGCTGGTATTGAATGGAAAAATATTGCGCCATGAAGAAAATCCAAACTATCTAGGAGTCACCTTTGATCGTCGCCTGACATGGAAGACACAGGTTGAGAAAAATCGAACAAGAGCAAGGCAGAGAATGGCAATCATGAAAAAGCTTGCTGGTACAACGTGGGGAGCAGATGAGAAAGTTCTCAAGAAGTTATATACTGGACGGGTGAGGCCAGTACTGGAATATGGCATTGCAGCTTGGGCAACAGCAGCTAAGTCAAACTTTAACAAAATAAGTAGAGTCCAAAACCAAGGAATGCGAATCATAACTGGAAGCCTGAAGACAACGCCTATTAATGAACTAGAAAAGATCACTTGTTTACAACCAATGCAGGATAGAAGAGATAGCAGAGCCCAGCAACAAGCAGAAAAATTTAGAAGATTGACAGACCACCCTATGTATAACAGATTTAATGGTTTTGGAAAGGGAAGACTGAAGCGTAGCAACTTTGTAGAAACTGCAAAACGAAAGGATTAGGGCAGATCCTATACTTAACATATCAACAGTCAAGCCCATTACACAATGCACACAAGTTCCCAGCTTGGAGACAGCAGCAACTGCCTGAGATGATAGAAAACATTCCTGGTATTGAGAAAAAGAACACTCAGCATGAAACCGAAAGAAGAGAAATAACCCTAAACTACATAAAAGAACATTACCCAAGCAGGAATTGGACCCATGCATATACAGATGGATCAGCCAAAAATTCAATAGAGAATGGAGGAGGAGGAATTCTCCTAAATTTAAAAAATGGAGTGAAAAAAACACATTCAGTGGCAACTGGAAAATTTTCAAGTAACTTCAAAGCGGAGGTAGAGGCTTTGAAAACTGCAGCAGAAATGCTCCTTGATGGAGGAAAATAAAGAGAAGCAAATAGCTATCTTCACAGATGCAAAGTCAGCTGTCTCAATACTGAAGAGCAATAACAGCACAGAACTAACTGACCTAAGAGCAGCACTCCATGGTCTATGCCAGAAATCCAAAAAAGTTGTAATACAGTGGATCCCATCACATTGCAGTATACCTGGAAACGAAGAGGCTGACAGACTGGCAAAAGAGGGCGGACGACTACCACAGCCTGACATAGACATAACCTATAATGAGGCAAAAGAGGTTGATAAAAAGCACTTATAGAACCAAATGGGAATCAGAGCATCCAGGCCATCAGAAGGATGATGCATATTACAAACTCGACCGAAGAGAACAAGTAGCAATCTTCAGACTCCGCACAGGACATAACAGGCTGAAATACCACTTGTTCAATAACTAAAGATAGGAGATACCGATGAATGTAATTGTAGAACTGGAAAAATGACAGCAAAACATTTGCTGCAGGATTGCCCAACGTATGCAGAACAGAGAAAGATATTTTGGCCCACACCTGCTTCATTTGAGGACAAGCTCTATGGAGATATCAACAAGCTCAAGTTGACCGCAGCTTACTTTAACTACATACAGGTTGACATTTAAAGGTGCATGAAGACCCAGAGGCATGAAATGAAATATTGCTTGGATAGCAAATCCATTATGTGGAAAGATCCCAAATCGAAAGCTCGCTGTGTGGGCTTCATAAAAGGTGAAAAGTGTCCTAGTGGCACGAAATGGAATATTGCTTGGATAGCAAATCCATTACGTGGAGAAGTCCGAATCAAAAGCCACTTGTGTGGGCATTCATAAAAGGTGGAAAAAGTGTCCTAGTGGCACGAAATGGAATATTGCTTGGATAGCAAATCCATTATGTGGAAAGTCTTAATCGAAAGCTCACTGTGTGGATGTCATCTGCAGACTGCATCTTCTGGTTTCCGGAGGACAGCCTATGGTGAACGGAAGGCCCAATATACGGAAGTGAGGCTAAGCAGCCATGTGCAGGACGTGACGATTCCTTGGGTGAGCCCAGTACCAGAGCGCTGTGTGATGCTCTGCAAGTATGGAAGCCTCCTTGGATGGCGGGGAATGCCCATGGTCTGCCCCTGCCTTCCCTTGAGGGTTGACCAGGATGTCTTTGGCTGTTCTATATGGGCCAGCTAGGATGGGGGATAACACCACAACAGTGAGATTCAAACGTCCTAAGAAACCCCCGGGAAGGTTAACCCGGTCAACAAATGCCCGCAGAAGTCGGATGTGTCGGCCTAACGGCGCAAGAACGCAGCTCTGCTGTAAACAGGCACAACGCAGTCACATCCGGAAAAAAAATCCGGATGAACGCAGAATAAGAAGAAATACTGCAAAAAAAAAAAACATCTTTGTGGGAAAATGTATAAATGGATCAGCCACTACCTTGAGAACAGAACCGCCAGGACGAAAGTACAAGGACAACCCAGCAAAATTATGCTGCTGGAGCAAGGTGTCACCCCAAGGAGGAGTTTCTTTCACCAACATTATTCCTAGCATATATAAATGACATCACGGAAAATTTTCAGGAAGAGTACAACACATCCTCCTTTTGCAGACGACTTAGCCATAAGGACATCTGAATAATATATTAGTTACAGCTAACAGCAGAATACAGCAAGCCTGATTAGCGCTAGGGGACTGGTCAAAATCAGGCTAGTGAAGATAAGGGGGAGAAACAACATGCACAGTGTTCTCCTCTCAAAAAACTCAGCAACCTAAGCGGGTATTAAATGGAAAAATATTGCGCCATGAAGAAAATCCAAACTGTCTAGGAAGACACATGTCATGGAAGACACAGGTTGAAAAAAATCGAACAAGAGCAAGGCAAAGAATGGCAATATAAAGGCTTGCTGTACAACGGGGGGAGCAGATGAGAAAGTTCTCAGAAGTTATATACCGGACGGGGGAGGCCAGTAGGAATAGGGCTTTGAAATATGGCATCACTCCGGATGAACGCAGAAGAAGAAGTCTAACGTTGTTTTAGGGAAGCTGGAAAGTACCAATAAAGTATTCTTTTTAAAAATTGTTGGAAATGTCCACCCCGGGATTCAATACATGACTGCATACGTCTCTTCATATTGTAAAATCCTCCCCCAAACGTGTCTGTTATTTCTGAATGGTTGGTAATTCGATTGCTTCTTTCGATCCTCAATTGTATGGCATTATTTGTGCAAAAATTTCCTTTCAAGAAACCCCATTGATTGAGTTAGATCTGGAGAACGAGCAGGGCCCAAATTCACGTGAGGAGGTTGTTTTTCCGGAATCTTGCTATAAAACTTTGAACAAACCCTCCGTGCGTATCGACCGTCATTTGGAAACACTTGTTCAACTAAACAACAACAACAACTTCTTTCTTCCCTTGATAACACCATTCTGTTCGGAGTGCAAAAAATTACTCCGCAGACGACAGCCATTCGTTGCATAATGCTCCATGATGAGCGTGAAGCACATTTTTTTATACTTTACAAACCCCCGGGTATGGTGCGAGGTAGCTTGTCTCAGATAAACCCTCTTTAGTGGCCTTTTACGACATGCACGGGAGATCTCAGGCTACTATTCTTTACTTCTACGTTGTATCCGTACAGACGGGAGGGTAGACCATGTTCATTCTTTTGTTTTCTAAACCAAACCCCACACACACACACACAACACACACACAAATTATATTATATATATATATAATATATATATATATATATAATATATATATATATATATATATGACCACTGTTTCCCACTCTTTCTTCCCCCTTTTCCCCCCCATTTCCTAAGTGAAGTGTTGTGGGAACTTTTTGCCTTTTTCTAATGTGCGTTGTAATTGACCTTCGTTTCTCGAATACCTTCGCTTGATCCCTTTCCCCTCCTTTTTTTACGGGGTTTTTCCCCTTCTTTCTTAAATGTGGCTTTTTGGTACCGGCATTCTTGTGAGGGGGCCAAAAATTTAATCTGTTCTTTAATTAACTGTATGACTGGTTTCAGACCTAGTATCACCGTGGTAAGATCGAGGGGAACAGCCCAAAGGGGAAGACCTAGAAGCAAGTACCTGGATGGCTTGGCCTTGTGGCATGGTCGAGACAGAAACACCGGAGCTGATCCACGACTCTGGTGATCGAGTGAGTGAGGGCAGAACATGACCGCCCACGCTTACCGGCATGGCACATGATGGATGGATGGATCACCGGGGGATTATATCGATTTTGTTTCCCCGCACTGTGTACTCTTACATGAAACGAATTTGGTAGCTATGGTGGTAAGGTGAAAAATACGACTAGTACAGTTGAAAGGGTCGAACATGGGTGTACTGTAAAAGTCGCCCAATTAGAAAATTAATCGCAGGCGAAAAGTAATACTCATTTCAGTATTTTTTTTTATTTGGTTATTGATGTGCAATATTGTTTAGTATATTAGACATATAACACACTGTAAATAATAATGCAATTCTTATGTTAAAATATTTACTAGCCATTTTTTTATACGAAAAATAGTGGAATTTAGAGTATTTGTAGTTGCGTGAGAAGGGGGCATGAGGGAATGGCAAATCCCTAATGAGAGAAGGGAGTGTTCCTTTTTTATTTTTTATTTTTGAAAACTTTTAAATTTTTGTGCCTATTTTCCCTATTTTCCACACAGCATTATGAGAATAATTTATATTAATTACCAACAAATTTATTTATAAATATTGAACCTCACTCATGAAAGGAACAGAAATAATTTTCATAAATCACTACATTGGAGCGAAGGGTGGGAGGTCAGGCGACATAAAAAAACCATGAAAGATGACTAGTAGCTCAACAAATGGAAAACACGCACATCCACGGCGAACGCCCAATGAACATTTTTATTGCCAATAACAACAGGAAGGCGGGAAGACAGTGCCGGTTTTAAATCTTTAGAGGCTCTTTAAGAAATTTAAAAAATGTTGGTGCATCTCTCTTCTCGCCACGCAATCACAACACAAAAAATAAAAAACAGAAAAAATTGACTTGTATTTATCGAAATGAAGCAACACTTGTGTCAAGAAATAAAATAATTTGGCTGTCTCACTGGTGAAGTAGTCACGCCGCTTCGAAGGTTGAGAGTTCTTTTCCCGGACCACGTCATTCCGTTCACGAGAGGAAATTTCTCGGAGCCCTGAGGGGAGTCGCTTTTTTGACTTTCGACAGGCAGTTCTGCGGAAAAAGACCGATCACTATGGGGCAGAGGTTCCCAAACCAGGGCCCCGCGGAAAGTGGCACGCGAGGCCTCGTTATTTTTTTATAAATCTTTTAAAAGAGAGGATCCAGGTGGAAAAAAAAATATTCACAAATTATGCGATGACATTTCTTCATTTAAAATGAGACTACGACTGTTTATCGGGCAGCTGACCGAAGGGTCTTTAGAGGCGTTTCCAATTCTGAAGACGCTTGTTGTTGACTTTTTACAGTATAAAGTAAAAATTGAAAGTCTTCGGATATCTTTCAGTCGAGATTTCAAGAGTTTACAATAGAGGAGGATAATATTGCCCTCTTCATAAATCCGTTCGTATTTCCTGATGCCAAGCTCTGTCAAATTTCAGCAAAACCTACAGACGGAGTAATTTATTTGAAATGCAACTCTACACTGAATGTAAATTTCTGGAGCTGCCTGCTTAACCTTCATCTGATCACATTCTTTGGGGACTATTGCCTGTCGAACAATTTGAACCTTGCGTTCATAAGCCAGAGATACATTTGTCGTTTTGGCTCGACTTACAGATGCGAGCAGTCACTTTCCGCAATGATCGTTATAAAAAAAAAAAAAAACAAGCAACGTTTCAGACTCACCGAAAATAACCAAGCTGCGTTTATTACTTTGGCACGAAAAATTTTGGGCCCTGACATTGATAAAATGGCATCTAAATTTAAGTAACGGTTTGAAGAACAGCTACAATTGTAAATTAATTCATTAATAGGATTTTCAAAACGATTTAAAATGTATTTTTAAAATGAACTTTTGTTTTTAAATCCAAAAAAAAAAAAATAAAAAAATGAGGGCAGTGTAGTCCCGACACTGACTCCCTTTTAAAAGTTGTAGAACTGAATGTTGTTGACGAAAGATGAGAACGGTAAAAATGATTTTACACGATTTTTTATAATTTTATAACGTTGTGGCCCGCGTAACTACCGAAAATAGTAGATAGGGCCCCTCTATTTGAAAAGTTTGGGGAATCACTGCTATGGGGTAAAACCTTATGCAATGAAGTCAAAACCTCTCCCCTTTTTAAAATAGTGGTTTTTTGTGTCTAAATACGTGCTTTACTTACAATGCCACCACATATTGTATTGTTACTGTAATGTATTGCGGGACCCCTTTTTTTGGGAAACTGGCTCTGCAACACAAATTGAAGGTTTTCCTAATGGTCCTTGGTAAATCCCACAATGGAACATTGCTGACATCTTTCCTTTTATGTCCCAAGCACGTGCTTTTCTGAATGGTTAACCGAGCACAGAGTGGAGGTGCAACAATGGATCCAGAGTGTCGCACATCAAGGTGAAATAGTGATCTATACTGATGGGTCAGTGGTGAGAAACAGACGTATTGGTGGGGTTTCATTGTGAAGGCTAATGGACGATTCTTAAAAAAAGGGGAGTCTGGCATATGAGACTACGACCTCCAGCATGAGAATAGAGGTAAAAGCAGTAACAGCGCTTTCCTTTGGGTTAAAAAAACCACTGCAACACACATTGTATTCATTACGGACTAAATGAGTATGTTTAGTATGGTGAAGAAAGGAATGTTTCGTGTGAATGGCCCACCTCGCTTCAGAGGTCACAGATTGTAAAAATTGTATGGATTTTTTCCCCTGGCAATGCGGGGGGGGGGGGGAAATGAACGGGCTGATAGGCTGGCAGGGAATGCAACTTTTGATGGTAGATTACTTATGGAAAAGGAAGAGGGGTCGTGCGCCTGTGGGACCGGGTGGAAAAGGCGGGGGAACAGTTTAGAACCCGTATGTGAAAAGAATGAGATTGCGGGGATCTGGAAGAACCCAAAAAACTGAGGGGGAAGCAGGAGAACGTTCAATCAGATAGCGGTGGGGACGATTGCATTGACTCTTCGCTGGCTGTTGAACGGGGGGACGAATCGCATATGGGAATGTCCTAAGTGCAGTGATGTCAGTTTTTAGCTCAACTCACCTCAATTTAAACCCCCGCAGTGAATATAACGGGACATGACAGAGCAAAAAATGAAAAGTTAAGCTAGCCACTGTGAGTGTGGACTTCCTTTGTGGCTCTGAACGACCCGGGGGGGGGAGTCCGTTTGAAAATAGAAGACGGAGTTGGTGGGCTGGCGTGGCTTGGGGGCCCGGGCCCCAGTGCAGAAAGACACCGCACATATGGGATAAAACCCCAAAGCAATTAATTGATCATAACATCTGTAGACCCCCTTTAAATTGTTCAATGGACTAAGATTCTTAGATGATGTTGAACATTAATATAAAAACCATGATATATTGTGTGCATGTGTGAACTCACCTTTTTTTGGGCTACATATTGTGAGATCATCTAGTGCCTTGCAGACTGGCTTGAGCGATCTTTTTCTCCACATCTTGCGATGTCGAATAGCCTGTATCTATCCATGACCTGTCCATTCATGCCATGACACAAGGTTATCACACATTTGTCTCCATTTCTCTTTCCACAAATCTTTCCCGTTTCACAATATGTTCTAGCATCTGTTCCTCGTGGGTTTGATGCTAAACCCCCGCCTGGTACGGGAGGGGAAAAACTGACTACCTATCCCACCGTGCACTCCGATCTACAAATGTGATAGTTATACTACACCATCCCCAGCACATTCCCCGCTACGGGACTTCGTCCCCGCCCCCTCTTATATAACCAAAAAAGTATTCCTGTCCTTTTTGATGTTTGCGGTAAGCTGTCTTTGTGTCTCACCTCTTTCAAAACCCTTTTGATTGCTTGTTTTTGGCTGTCCAATGCTTTTCGCATTTTTCTTTAACACCACACCAGGGAACTTAATCTAGACACTATTATTCGTGTCCCTTGCAATCTTCTTGCAGCCTTCAACACCCGGGATAAAGATAATTTTGTCAGTAAATCCTGTCGGGTTAACCCGGAAAACCAAAAACCTGGCTTGCCCCCAAAAAAAATTTTTTTTCCCTTTTTTTTTTGGAAAAATAAAATTTTTTC
>JACEFZ010012518.1:0-86154 GCA_014155875.1 Cepaea nemoralis
AAAGGGGGCTGGAAATTGGGGGTTGGGGGGGGTTTTGGGGGGGGAACGGAAGCTGGTGGATTCTCCAGAATATTGAGGGGAAAAAAAAATAATATTATAATGTGGGTGTCGGATCTCCTCACTCCAGGGACGACACTTTAAAGGAGGACACGACACATACATATCTTCTCCACCCATCCATATATCCTATTACCCATCCATATATCCCAACACCATCCATATATCCCATGACCCATTCGTATACCATATAAGAAGAAGAAGAAGAAGAAGAAGAAGAAGAGAAGAAGAAGAAGAAGAAGAAGAAGAAGAAGAAGAAGAAGAAGAAGAAGAAGAAGAAGAAGAAGAAGAAGAAGAAGAAGAAGAAGAAGAACCCCCAAATCTATTATTCCACAATCTAGCACAAACTGTGGCTGCCCTATCATAAGCTCTGTTGTGTGTCCACTTGCTTCCAAGCCTGGCTAATTTCATGTTCGTATTCTGTCCTCCCCCCCCCCCCCCCCCGACACTAGATAATGATGATAATGATGATATTGATGTCTTCAACGACGATAACACGGAGACTGCTGCTGCTGTTGATGTTGATGATGATGATGATGATGATGCTGATGATGATGATGATGATGATGATAATTGATGATGATGATGATGATACACGTAACGCTAACGAGAATGGTGACGAGTGATGATTTCAACCAATTTCTGTAAATTGCGTCATGAAAATCATTTCAACTGGAGGTGAGGGAAAACATCTGAAAGGAGTGTCTGTTTGAAATGAGGCGTTCGCATGTCCCCGAGCTATTCTCCACAGCCGGTATTGGCAATAACTGGGACCGGCTGATGGTGGTCACGTCGGCAAGGAGTTAACAGCGGGCGGAAACAAGGATGGGTTAACTGCCAGCACAGACTGGCATGGGTTGATCATTTTATTTCCGCTGAGTGGTCAGCCCGCCACATCAAGTGGCGTGAGTGGCTTGATAGTTTGTGTGAGAATTTCTCTCTGAAACAAGTCGAGGAGATTGACTCAAAGGTGATGGTTGTAGTTTGTTGTAGAAGTTGATGTCTCGAGGTTTGTTCATGAATTTGTTGTTGAAGTTGATGTCTCGAGGTTTGTTCGTGAATTTGTTGTAGAAGTTGACGGCTCATGGTTTGTTAATGAATTTGTTGTTGAAGTTGATGTCCTATTCCCCCCCCCCCCCCACCCCTGAATTTGTTGGTGAAGTTGAGTTGAATTGAGTTAAGAACCTACATCACTGCACTCAAGACATTCCCATATGTGCTCCGTCAACAGCCAGCGAAGAGTCATACTACTAATCGTTCCCACCGCTATCTGATTAAAAGTTCTCCTGGTCTTCCCTCTCAGTTTTGAGATTCTTCTAGAACCCCTGCCGATCCCCCGCAATCTCATTCTTTCCACATACGGGTTCTCAATCTATTCCTCCGCCTTCTCCACCTGGTCCCACAAGCGCACGACCACCTCCCCCTTGTCCATAGGACAAACTACCACCAAGAGGTGCATTCCCTGCTAGCCTATCAGCCTGTTCATTCCCCCGTACCCCGCATGGCCAGGGCAAAATATCCATACAATTCTCATAATCTGTGACCTCTGAAGCCACGAGAGCCATTCCACACGAAACATTCCTTTCTCCACCTTGCTAAGCATACTCTTTGAATCCGAAATGAACACAACGTGTGTTGCAGTAGTCTCCTCTAGCCACCGGAATGCCGCTGTTACTGCCCCCACCTCCATTCTCATGCTGGAAGTCGTAGTCTCATATGCCAGGCTCTCCTTTTTGAAGACACTGTTGGTGAAGTTGATGTCCTATGGTTTTTTTGTTTCCTTATTCTGAATTTGTTGTTGAAGTATATGTCATGTGGTTTATTCATGGATTTCATGCTCTGTCTTGTCTTGTTTTGTCTTGTTTTGTCTTGTCTTGTCTTGTCTTGTCTTGTCTTGTCTTGTCTTGTCTTGTCTGTCTGTCTGTCTGTCTGTCTGTCTGTCTGTCTGTCTGTCTGTCTGTCTGTCTGTCTGTCTGTCTGTCTGTCTGTCTGTCTGTCTGTCTTCTTCTTCAGCTATCCGTTTGTTCCGCGTCAAGAGATAGAGAGTGGAACACATGAGTGGTGACCATTCTACTGCACCATGGGAACATATTTGACTCTCAATATCCTCTTTGGCTCATGACAACATCTGTCGCTACGGACACAATCTATCACTGGACACAATCTCTCGTTCAGGATGCAATCTTTAGCTAGATACAATCTTTCATTGGATGCAATCTCTCGCTGTGGACACAATCTTTCACTGAACACAATCTCCCGCTGGATATACTCTTTCGCTCTTGTGGTTGAGTAAGTGAAATTGTGGATTATTCAATCGACGTTCTTCCTGAAGTGTCTCCACCTTACCGTGGGGGTAGGGATGGGGGGGGGGCGCTTGCGCGTCCCAATGACCCCAAGAACTATGCCGACGGAAGCACAACTACATGTCGGACAGGTCTTGGGGTAGGGACCAGACCAAGAGAAACACAACCTGCTGCTCTGCAGGTAGACTGAGGATAGCAGTCAAAGTCTAAATCAGGCGAAAGATGCCAATAATGTTTGGTCCGGACACATACTCTAAGGCTCTCAGGTGAGGGATATGTCTGAACGCCTCTAAGCCGTTAACCCTCAGATATGAGAGCCGGGCCGATACTCACCTACCTCAAAATGGAGGTGAGATGCTAAGCACTCTACATGCTTAGACCAGATACTGTTCGAAGGCTGTCAGCTGTGGAATATGAAGGATCCCCGGATGAGAGAGCCTTGCCTTTACTCGCTCTCTGCTGCACGGAGGTAAGGTGCTGAGCCGGCAGCACATGTAGGTCACTAAAGGTGGAAAAGCGTCACAATCACATGGAGTGGTTACGATGTAAATCTGCACCATAGCTCACTGAGTGAGCACAGTCAAAGGTGGAAAAACGTCTCATTAACACGAAATGGAACGCTTGGCTAGCGAATCCATTACGTGGTAGTCCGAAGTGAAAGCTTGCAGAGTGGATGTCGCCTGCAAATTAAGGTGACAAACGTCTCAATAACACGAAATGGAACGCTTGGCTAGCGAACCCATTACGTGGAAGTCCGAAGCGAAAGCTTACTGAGTGGATGTCGTCTGCAGACTGACCGTTCCTGGTTTGCGTGGAAAGTGGCCAGTGGCGAACGAAATGCCCAATACGAGGAAGTGAGCCATGAGCAGGACGTGGCGATTCCTTGGGTGAGCCCAGTCTCAGAGCGCTATGTACCGGCTCTGCATTTATGGAAGCCTCCTTGAATGACGGGGAATGCCCATGGTCTGCCCCCTGCCATCCCGTGAGGGTTGACAGTGGGTCTTTGGCCACTCTAACTTGGCCAGCCGAGACGTGGACGATACAACAAAATAATGTCCCTCGAAACTCCCAGGAAGGTAAACCTGACTAAAACATGCCCGCCTGGAGTCGGATATGCCGGCCTAAGGGTCGCAAATAAAGACTGGCACAACGCAATAACGTCCCAGTGAAATGTCCCTGGTGCTCGGAACAGCTCTAACTATCTAGTTTTCCGAATGTCCGTCGTGTCCGGAACAATTCTGACTAGCTAGTTTTTCGAATATCCGTCGTGTCCGGAACAGCTCTGACTATATTGTCTCGCGGGCATAACGACTAGCACATGTACAAATCGATAGCTCGCTGAGTGGATACTGTCTGCAGACCGGCCTGGTGTGTGCGGGGAGCGTCACGTAGCGAACGAAATGCCCAATACATTGAATTGAGGAATTAAACAGCCATGAGCAGGACGTTGTAATTCCCTCTGTGAGCGTAGCACCAGAGCGCTATGTGTCGGCTCTGCAAGTATGGAAGCCTCCTTGGGTGGCGGATAATGCCCATGGAATGTCCCTGCCTTCCCTTGAGGACTAACCGTGAAGTCTTCGACAGCTCCAACTTGACCAGGCGGGATGTGGAAGGCACCGCTAAAGTAAGAGTCCCCCAGGAATGTTAACCTGGTAAAGAAGGCACGCAAAAGTCCGATGAAGATTAAGAAGAAGAAGAAGAAGAAGAAGAAGAAGAAGAAGAAGAAGAAGAAAAGAAGAAGAAGAAGAAGAAGAAGAAGAATCTACGATGTGGAAGATGAATAGATGAATGAGTAGTAGGGCGCATACTTGAGTGAAGGAGTTATTAAGTATGGATAGACTAAGGTTGGTGGATGGTGGGTGGTTGGGTAGATGGCAAGAAAGAAAGGAATGTGATGGGTGTTAAGAAGAGACTAGTAAGTGTGAATGGGTGGTAGGATAAATGGATGGGTGGTAGGATATATGGAAATACGAAAAAATTACGCAGGTCTATGAAGCTGGTTTTGGTCTAGTACGGGGACGCCTGTACTAAAATTAGACTGGGGAAACCCGTTCGAGGAGTTCCACTTCGGGTACATTCTCGGACTTTCTAGAACTTATTTCTCGGAGCTACTTTTCACCCGGGTCTAACTTAAGACCAAGATTTCTTCAGGCGCAATTTCCCTGAGGGTAAGACCCCAGAAATTTGCTTTGAAGGAAATACTTCGGCGTGCATGACTGATCTCGGACCGACATGCGAGAATCGGAAGTTGGTCCATCCAGCTAGGCAGTTTGGCTTCTGGCCAATGGCAGTGACAGCAACACAGCAAGGCGCCGTCTGGTTGTCTCTCCAAGGTGGTCGACAGTTTCATATGGCCAAGTGTTTGTGTATTTCTATATAATATGGCCAAGTGTTTGTGTATTTCTATATAATATGGCCAAGTGTTTGTGTATTTCTATATAATATAGCCAAGTGGATGATGTATCTCAGTATGATAAGGTAAGAGTTGTTTATGTTCTGTCCCCGAAGCGATGAACGGTCTTATATCGTTGCGAGGCGAACAGCTTGGATCGTATCGTCGCCTGTCCATAACGGGTGGCCAAGTGGCCTAAAGTAGTACTAGCAGGATACGTGACCGTTTGTGTCCAAGACAGATCCTATACCTGATAACGGGGATTGGATTAAGCGAGGCACTATAGCATATAAAATGTTTGCATATCCTTTACAGGACATCGCTGTCAGCATCAGCATCTTTCAGCTGATTGTTGATTTCTTGGCAAGATTACGTTCAGTAGTTTACTTTAGCATATACAGAGAATATTTTAAAATGAAGTTTCCACTTATGAAATCATCACAGTTAGATACAGCTTGACAAGACGAATCCAACGGTATCTCAACGAAATATGTACGTTAATTCTAAGCGGAGTTATGAATTTTGTGTGTGTCATAATTAATACCACGAAGTGTAATGGTGTCCTAAGAGATAGGGAGATGTTATCGCGGTTCATTAAATTGGAAGCTGAGAAATTCTGCCTTCTGTTACTGTGGCTTGTTTAATTTTAAACGGACAACATAGACCCATATATCATTACGTTTGGGGTGGCGAGACCTAACTTGACGTATTATCTATTTTTCAATAGGATGTGCCGTGACCTAATTAACAAATAATATTGGCCGCCAATTGTTTATTATTCATTAAAAGTCTGCCACATTGCTAACAAACCTGGTCAGATGTATATTTTATTGTGCGTTTTGGTAACAAAGGTCACATTCTTCTATTGATAGAAGTCGAGAGGATTGAGAGGATCGACTTCATTGCACCGAATTTTACCCAATATGGCTCGGTCTCTTTCCGCACGGCGGCCTGCCGAAAGCATCGCACAAAGCACGAGGGTACTTCAATTTTAATTCACCGCAAACAAAGGGAATTCCAGGGCACACGTCATATCCTGGAGTCCCCTTATTCACGCTGAGTCGGTGTGCAGCAAATGGTTTAGTTATGTGTGTGAGTTGACCTGAATATTTCAGTGGTTGTATACTCTTGTGCACACTTAGGGGCTGTTATTGTGTGCTAATTTGTGACCCTGAAAAGGGCCCGTTCCGTTATGGCATTCTTCTAGTGGCCCTGAAAAGGGCCCATTGCTGGATGATACTGCTGTATGCATGAGTTGACAATCATATTCTGCAGACTAGTGTTGCGGCGGTGGCCAGACTGCAGACTATTGTTGGGGTGGCCAGACTGCAGACTATTGTTGGGGTGGCCAGAATCGAACAATGTCAGCTAGAATGGTGTTGAACACATCTAGGCCAGCACATTTAGTGCGACGACGCCACATGAATTCGCACATGTAGGAATCGAGTAAATGCCTGTGTGTTCCATTCTGCCTCTTGAACGGAGATCCCCCGCCAGTGCTATATATAGCTGCTAACTGCGCTATATATAGCTGCTAAAGCTAAATATAGCCTCGTGACGTCTGTTGCGGTGAATTAAAATTGAAGTACCAGCACGAGAGTCTCAGAGTCTCCGACAAAAATGCACTTGACTTTTAAGAATGTTCAATAGGATGTGCGTTGACCTAATTAACAGTTAAAAATAGCTGCCCATTTATATTAAATAAATGTCACGTGAAATGTTCGTCGTTAGTGAAATAACAATTCATGAAAATGTACTCATATTGTCTTTAATGTACCAACTGCATTGTGACAGCTTTCTTTTGTTGATTAAATATAATGCATTAATGTAAGTAAGTAAGTTTGTAACTGCTGCATAAATTAAGCAGCAGTTAATTAATTATTAAAATATTAAATAATAAAAAACATAAAAATATTAATTAATTAAATATTCACTAAAATTGATTTCTACTTCTGTTCTATAATTACACTGTTCTGTATCTAAAAGTGAGCAATTAATAATTAAATACTAACACTTTAAAAAAACAATAACTTATTTCACAGTATTTTATTTAAATGTAAATAATTATGTACTGGTGCTGCTAAGAAAAAAGTACTCCTTACAGGTTTACAACAGACGGGTCTGAAAACTGGCTTTCAAAATTATTTTCAGTCATGTCAAAGGGTGACAAATTATACAAGTACACAGATAAATTACTGCTACAAATGAAACTTGTATTCTGTTTAATTTTAGTAGTTAAATTGCCAGTTCTAATTATAAAATAAAAAGGAGTCCGCTCTGCTATACAACGCAATGCTAACGGCATAGGTCCGCCATTTTGAGTTTTGCAATATCTCATTGACATTGTTATGCTAAAAATTATTATCAATTAAACTTCTATTCTGTTTAAGTTTAGTAATTAAACTGACGGTTCAAATTATAAAATAAACAAAGGATCGGCAGTAATAAATACTATATATAGATAAAATAAAAATATAAAATAAGTACCCACAGACAGACACACCTCACTGACAGACACAGCTCACAGACAGACAAGTCTACAGACATACCTCACAGACAGATAAGTCTACAGACATACCTCACAGACAGACACACCTTAGAGACAGACAGGCCTACAGACAGACACACCTCACAGACAGATACACCTCACAGACATACAAGCCTACATACAGACACACCTCACAGATAGACATACCTCACATAGACATACATCACAGACAGAATCACCTCACAGACAGACACATCTCCCACGCAGACACACCTACAGATACACACTGCTCACAGATAGACACACATCACAGACAGACACACCCACACACACACACACACCTACAGATAGACACCGCTCACAAACACGCCTACAGATAGACAGACACACCTCACAGACAGATAAGCCTGCAGACAGACACGCCTCACAGACAGACACACCTCACAGACAGACACACCTCACAGACAGACACACGTACAGACAGACACACCTCACAGACAGACACACCTCAGACAGACACACCTCACAGACAGACACGTACAGACAGACACACCTCACAGACAGACACACCTCACAGACACACCTCACAGACACACCTCACAGACACACCTCACAGACAGACACACCTCACAGACACGCCTCATAGACACACCTCACAGACAGACACACCTCACAGACACACCTCACAGACAGACACACCTCACAGACACGCCTCACAGACAGACACACGTACAGACAGACACACCTCACAGACAGACACCTCACAGACAGACACACCTCACAGACAGACACACCTCACAGACAGACACACGTACAGACAGACACACCTCACAGGCAGACACACCTCACAGACAGACACACCTCACAGACACACCTCACAGACACACCTCACAGACAGACCTCACAGACACACCTCACAGACACACCTCACAGACACCTCACAGACAGACACACGTACAGACAGACATACCTCACAGACAGACACACCTCACAGACAGACAGACACACCTCACAGACAGACACACCTCACAGACAGACACACGTACAGACAGACACACCTCACAGACAGACACACCTCACAGACAGACCTCACAGACAGACCTCAGACAGACCTCACAGACACACCTCACAGACAGACACACCTCACAGACAGGCCTCATGGACACACCTCACAGACACACCTCACAGACAGACACACATCACAGACAGACACAACTCACAGACACACCTCACAGACAGACACACCTCACAGACACGCCTAACAGACAGATACACCTCACAGACACACCTCAAAGACACACCTCACAGACAGACACACCTCACAGACACGCCTCATAGACACACCTCACAGACACACCTCACAGACAGACACACCTCACAGACACACCTCACAGACACGCCTAACAGACAGATACACCTCACAGACACACCTCACAGACACACCTCACAGACACCTCACAGACAGACACACCTCACAGACAGACACACCTCACAGGCAGACACACCTCACAGACAGACACACCTCACAGACAGACACACCTCACAGACAGACACCTCACAGACACACCTCACAGACAGACACACCTCACAGACAGACACACCTCACAGACAGACACACCTCACAGAAGAACACCTCACAGACAGACAACCTCACAGACAGACAACCTCACAGACAGACACACCTCACAGACAGACACACCTCACAGACAGACACACCTCACAGACAGACACACCTCACAGACAGACACACCCACAGACAGACACACCTCACAGACAGACACACCTCACAGACAGACACACCTCACAGACAGACACACCTCACAGACAGACACACCTCACAGACAGACACACCCACATACAGACACACCTCACAGACAGACACACCTCACAGACACACTCACAGACACACCTCACAGACAGACACACCTCACAGACAGAACACCTCACAGACACACACTCACAGACAGACACACCTCACAACAGACACACCCACATACAGACACACCTCACAGACAGACACACCTCACAGACAGACACACCTCACAGACAGAACCCATCACACACACCTACAGACAGACACACCTCACAGACACACCTCACAGACAGACACACCTCACAGACAGACCACCCACAACAGACACACCTCACAGACAGACACACCTCACAGACAGACACACCTCACAGACAGACACACCTCACAGACAGACAACCTCACAGACAGACACACCCACATACAGACACACCTCACAGACACACCTCACAGACAGACACACCCACAACAGACACACCTCACAGACAGACACACCTCACATACAGACACACCTCACAGACAGACACACCTCACAGACAGACACACCTCACAGACAGACACACCTACAGACAGACACACCGCACATACAGACACACTCCCAACAGACACACCTCACAGAACACACCTCACAGACAGACACACATCACAGACAGACACACCTCACAGACAACCACCTCACAGACAGACACCCTCCACAGACACCACAGACGACAACCTCAGACAGACACACCTCACAGACAGACAACCTGCCAGACAGACACCCTCACAGACAGACACACCTACAGACAGACACACCTCACAGACAGACACACGTACAGACAGACACACCTCACAGACAGACACACCTCAGACAGACACACCTCACAGACAGACACACCTCACAGACACACTACAGACAGACACACCTCACAGACAGACACACTTCACAGACACACCTCACAGACAGACCTCACAGACAGACCTCACAGACAGACCTCACAGACACACCTCACAGACAGACACACCTCACAGACAGGCCTCATAGACACACCTCACAGACACACCTCACAAACAGACACACCTCACAGACAGACACACCTCACAGACACACCTCACAGACAGACACACCTCACAGACACGCCTAACAGACAGATAACCTCACAGACACACCTCAAAGACACACCTCACAGACAGACACACCTCACAGACACTGACTCATAGACACACACCTCACAGACAGACACACCTCACAGACAGACACACCTCACAGACACACCTCACAGACACGCCTAACAGACAGATACACCTCACAGACACACCTCACAGACACACCTCACAGACACCTCACAGACAGACACACCTCACAGACAGACACACCTCACAGACAGACACACCTCACAGACAGACACACCTCACAGGCAGACACACCTCACAGACAGACACCTCACAGACAGACACACCTCACAGACAGACACACCTCACAGACAGACACACCTCACAGACAGACACACCTCACAGACAGACACACCTCACAGACAGACATACCTCACAGACAGACACACCTCACAGACAGACCAACCTCACAGACAGACACACCTCACAGACAGACACACCTGCACAGACAGACACACCTCACATACAGACACACCTCACAGACAGACACCTCACAGACAGACACACCTCACAGACAGACACACCTCACAGACAGACACACCTCACAGACAGACACACCTCACAGACAGACACACCTCACAGACAGACACACCTCACAGACAGACACACCTCACAGACAGACACACCTCACAGACACACCTACCTCACAGACAGACACACCTCACAGACAGACACACCTCACAGACAGACACACCTCACAGACACACCTCACAGACACACCTCACAGACAGACACACCTCACAGACAGACACACCTCACAGACAGACACACCTCACAGACAGACACACCTCACAGACAGACACACCGCACATACAGACACACCGCACATACAGACACACCTCACAGACAGACACACCTCACAGACAGACACACCTCACAGACAGACACACCTCACAGACAGACACACCGCACATACAGACACACCTCACAGACAGACACACCTCACAGACAGACACACCGCACATACAGACACACCTTACAGACAGACACACCTCACAGACAGACACACATCACAGACAGACACACCTCACAGACAGACACACTCACAGACAGACACACCGCACATACAGACACACCTCACAGACACACCTCACAGACAGACACACTGCACATACAGACACACCTCACAGACAGACACACCTCACAGACAGACACACCGCACATACAGACACACCTCACAGACAGACACACCTCACAGACATACACACCGCACAGACAGACACACCGCACATACAGACACACCTCACAGACAGACACACCTCACAGACACACCTCACAGACAGAACACCGCACATACAGACACACCTCACAGACAGACACACCTCACAGACAGACACCCTCACAGACAGACACTCCTCACAGACAGACACACCTCAGAGACAGACACACATCACAGACAGACACACCGCATATACAGACACACCTCACAGACAGACACACCTCACAGACACACCTCACAGACAGACACACCGCACATACAGATACACCTCACAGACAGACACACCTCACAGACAGACACACCTCACAGACACACCTCACAGACAGACACACCTCACAGACAGACACACCTCACAGACAGACACACCTCACAGACAGACACACCTCACAGACAGACACACCTCACAGACAGACACACCTCACAGACAGACACACCTCACAGACAGACACACCTCACAGACAGACACACCTCACAGACAGACACACCTCACAGACACACCTCACAGACAGATACACCTCACAGACACACCTCACAGACACACCTCACAGACACACCTCACAGACAGACACACCTCACAGACAGACACACCTCACAGACAGACACACCTCACAGACAGACACACCTCACAGACAGACACAGCTCACATACAGACAAGCCTATAGACAAACAATCTAGGTAACCTCAAACACACGAGTGAACATGTCTCTCGTCTACCGCGCCAACTGATTCCCGCCCCTGCCGGCCTCACCAGTGAACACAAATACCGGCTTACCAGGTCGCTGCCAGGACGCGACGCGGGTGTAAACATTGTCTTCGGTGGTATGAGCTCTACCAGAGTTGAACGCTTCCGTGTCGCCTTGCCATATGATGTCAGCCGGCTGTCACTGTATATGCCAGACATGTTAGAGATTGCCCTGGCTGGTCGACAGTCTAGGCACACTTGGTCTTGTGGCCTGGCAACGATGTCGTTTGCAGGTGAGGGTTCGAATCCTTGCTACCTAAGGATTTCAATACATCTGCTGTCTCCCGTGCCTTCTGTTGTACTCTTGGTTGGCAACTCATTACCTGAGAGTTGCTACAGACATGGATCAACTCATTACCTGAGAGTTGCTACAGACATGGATTAACTCATTACCTGAGAGTTGCTACAGACAGGGATCACCCCTTGCATGAAGCCATGGATATGGTCACAATATGAATACAATTTGGTGGAACTGCGGTAAAGCTGTGGAAATGTAAACAATATGAAATAACACAAAGTAATGCAGCTTTACAGAACAGAATTACGAAACATACAGGACGTTGCGGTGACTAGCCTTCATCAGCAAACACACACATACACAAAACACAACATATAATCACGGATAAGAGCCTCGAGTGGCTACATTTCGGCGTAAGTCAGGTTTTCTAATAGAAGACCAAGAGATCACTGGGAAATCACTGCTTTCAGAAACAGATTTAAATCTCAATCTGGTTAGATAGGAAGTATCACTTCCACCTATCCTCTCTTGATTATGTTGTTAAATGACGTATCACTATCACACCGGAGTTGAACACAGCAATACACATATGACTATGATGCAAGTAAATAACACAGTAGGAGACGATTACAATATTGTAATAAAAAAGGGAGTGGGGGTATGCTCCATGGGCATAACAATGTACATAAAAATAAAATTACACAACTTATATCTTTATGCCTAATTATCTAACAAATATTACTATCCAATTGTCCGATCGTTGGAAAATAATTCTGGAACGGCAAGGAAAATTATAGCATAGTAAACTAAAAATGAGAGTCTTATTGTCCCTTGGCTAAGTCACGTATTAATAATATTGTTCCTTTCCAGGATAAATATTGTAAAACCGGTTCATCCAATTTCTAAACTATGGCGGTCAAATGTTCTGTCCTTGAAGGGTAACTGGATATCAGTAGATTCTACGGTTGGCTTCTGGGTTAATGAGGATACATGGGTTAGTCATGTCACTTAGCTTCATTCTCGTGTAGCAATGGGCAGTCCTGATTGGCAAACATTAAAGACCGTCCTCTGCTCCTCATGGCAATATAAGGCGAAGACCCTTCTCATATGGATGAATTTGACACTAAATATATGGATGTTGACAGTTTAGGTCACCATATGCACCAACGAACCACCACCCATCATCATTTGCCAGCACAATACATATAACACATCTGTACGCATCCCCACACAAAAAAATCTTGGAAAAAGGTGACTATACCACTTATATAAGTATAAGTCATCCAGACCCTTATTTGCGTGTTGCCCCTTCATGATCTGACGGGACCATTACTGACACATATAGCCACATGAAATAGGCATCCTTTATCATGTCTGAAAGACACGTCTCAACTCTTTCATGCACCGAGCTTCATACTCAGTAGTACATTCAATCACCCATTGGTTTATTTCTACTGGTCGGACTCCGATCAAGAGTTACATCAGCACAAATTCTCGGAAATATTTCTTCTTCTTCGGATTATATTGCCGCATAAATGTTCATTACATACACAATATAATTTTCCCATACACATAAGGAAATACACACACACACAAACACACACACACACACACACACACACACACACACACACACACACACGCACACACACATATATATATATATATATATATATATATATATATATATATATATATATATATATATATATATATATATATATATATATATATGACATGTGCATCAATATATGAAACAAACTATCTATAAAAAGATATTAAAGGTAATATCAAAGATAGATTATCTTGATAATTTTCCTCAATCCTTCTAATTAGTTATGGATTGTATGAAATATTCAAAGAAAGATAATTCAATATTTATCTTATAAAATGGTCACCTCATATGACAGAACTACTAATATATTTATGAGACAGAATATTCTTCATTCTCAATATAGAATGGGTTCAAATCCCTTCACATTCGTTATAACTGTAAGCCTTTTTTAATCCTTCTTTCAAGACCTTTACGTGATATATTTGGGTGACTATAGACTTTAACTCATAGCTGTATTAACAGGCCGCACTAAAACAAACAAAAAATATCCAACAAACGATTTCACAACTGCTGTTAACAAATCATTTTACTATAAGGCTTACATCATAGTTCTGTCCCCTGTTGAAACAAAATGGCGACGCCTACATTCCATTCATCAGCAGTGTATGCTATTCCAATCATAGGTCAACTGGCTAAAGACAACAGCCTTGTGCGAATATATGGGCGTACTGTGTTATTCCAACCAGTTATTGGTAACAGAATCAACAGGCGTTTACATTAGCTGACTCTAATTTCTAAGTGTGTAAGGTTTAATTCTCCAGCTTGCCAGTGTGAAAATTGACTTTTGGGTGATGCCAAAATTGCAAAATGCCACAGTCTAGCAAATCCATTACGTGGAAAGTCCGAATCAAAGGCTTATTGTATGGGCGTCATCAAAGGTAGAAAAAGTGTCCCAGTGGCACGAAATAGAATATTGCTTGGTTAGCAAATCCATTACGTGGAAAGTTTGAATCGAGAGCTTATTGTGTGGGCGTCATCAAAGGTGGAAAAAGTGTCCCAGTGGCACTAAATGGATAGCAAATCTATTACATAAAAAGTCCGAAACAAAATCTCACCGTGTAGATGTCATCTGCAGACTGCATTCTTCTGGTTTCCGGAGGAACAGCCTGTGGTAAATGGAGGGCCCAATGTACGGAAGTGAGGCTAAGCAGTCATGTGCAGGACGTGATGATTCCTTGGGTGAACCCAGTACCAGAGCGCCATGTGTCGGCTTTGCAATTATGGAAGCCTCCTTGGATTGTGGGGAATGCCCATGCTCTGTCCCTGTCTTCCCTTGAGGGCTGACCGTTATATCTTCGGCTGTTCTAAATGGGCCGGCTGGGATAGAGGGGGGTAATACCACAACAGTGAGAGTCAAATGTCCTACGAAACTCCCGGGAAGGTTAGCCCGGTCAACAAATGCCAGAAGAAGTCGGATTGTCTGCCTAACGGCGCAAGAACACAGCTCTGCTGTAAACAGGCACAACGCAATCACGTCCGAAAAACTCTGCGGATGAACTTAGACGAAAAAGAAGAAGAAATCACGGCTCCAAACTTTCAACCCCACTGGTGGAACGAATGATCACCGTCAGTCTTCATGGACAAACACCATATGGGCGCAGCTGAACGGGATAGCTAAAGATAGGAGGGCTTGGGGTGAGCTGCTTGAAGGCCTATGCCCCAATTAAGGATAATAAAGATTGAAAGAAGAATAAGAGCCTAGTTCCTCTCTAGGTGTAGGTTGGTAAATTTATCCTGTCAGTTCAAGTGGCACACGGTAAACTAACGGTTAATCTACTCAGACGATGTAATCATTTACACGGATGGCTTTGTGAATGAAGTGGCTGGCGGTATGTGCGATGGTTGGTGGGCGATGTTTGCTTCAGGAGAGCCTGGCATATACCACAACAACTAGTCTGAGAAAAATGGAGGTGGAGGAAGTCAAGGCGGCATTACGCTGGCTGGAAGACAAACAGCACCCACATGTCTTAAAGATAACGGACTCACAGAGCGTGCTGAGAAAGGTGAAGACAGGCATGGTTCGTGCAGAGTGGCAGACTTCAATTCAACAATCAAAAATAGAAAACAGATGCTGGATCTTTTCCAGGACATGCTGGTGTAATGGGAAATGAGCAAGCGGACAGGTTGCATGGGACTGCACGATTAGTCAGATGACTGTTGGAGTCGCATGTATAGTGCAGACGTGCAGATAGATTATCACGGATTTGAAAGAATGGTGCTACGGGGAGTGACCGGAGGAAAGGCCAGACAAACATATAATCGATTGATTTGGTTGCTTTGAGATGTGAGGTTTGAAGATTGAGCACTCCCCACTACTGGCAATGCTGATCGTATTCCGGTACGAACCTTGGGCCTTGTCCACGTCACATTGGAAGCACTAGAATCAGATTGCTACCTGTACCAATAGTATTTGGACCCTTCACTGCCTGTTTAAGATGATGACGAAGCAAGTATCCGGTTGTATCCAGGAATATCGGGTGCGCTATAATGTCGGTTCTGGTCTTACCTCAACCCATCTCAACACTACTTACTTCTGGTACAGAAGATGTCTGTGACTGGAAGAATGAAAGTGCTAGACTTAATACTCAAATACTGTACTGCTTCCCTCACCAACCATATGATGAAGTTATACAACTGATTATGTCAAAGTCGATGTACAGTTAAATATCGGTGTTTGATCAACAAACAGATCGCCTTGGCCTCAGCTGTGACACTCCCAGGTATATCTTGTATGATGATAACCCCATTAATCTGATAACAAAGTTGCTAAAAATAAAAATATATTGCCGTGTTTTAATATAGTGAAATTATTATTTCAACGATGGTTTTAACGTTATCTACCTTTTCTAAAATAGCGACGAGGTGGCGATTGGTTAAGGCGATTGACTGCTAATCTATTGGGGTCTCCCCCGCGTGGGTTCAAATCGCACCCTCGTCAATTACTTTTTATATATTGTGAATGCTTTAAAAAAAATTCAATTTATGTGTCTTTTGTGCGGTTTAAGATGATGACGAAACAGTATATATATATCCGATGTGATATAATGTCGGTTCTGTTCTCACCTCAACCCTGATTACTGATGTTGTCACTGCTTTGTTTGAGGCTCACCTATCTACTTGCGAGAGTTATATTTCCGTTGTGTAGTGACTTTAATTATGTAGTATGTACTATTTCATTGATATTGTATGACATTGGGTTTGTTCCCCATATACATGCAGCTATTGTGTTCGTCATGAATGAGGCGCTGGAACCTCTTTCCCCCAGTAGACTGGGCCCGTTAGCTATTACAGCAGCCAATCTAGGAGATGGAAAACTCCGATTATAAACCCCGAAGTGTAAGGTGGAACACGTGCCGAGGACTGAATGGCAACGGGTGAACTGGTCGTGAACGTGGAACGTCTAGTATGCGGGCGGGGCGGCGCCAGGCGTATGGACTCCCGAGGGACATCCCCTGCCCCTTCCCTAGCAGGCAGGCTCTACTAGGATGACCGATTATATCCTGCCGTCGTATCTAACTAACTGTGAACAATACAAAGAATTATCGCCGAAGCGACGGAGTGCGTGCTTTGTGCTCGATATCTTTGACAACAGCCAGCGGGGAGATAATGAAGCGGAGGAGAAGAGGTAGGGGAGAGGGGGGAAGGAAAAGGAAGAAGAGGGCTGTAGCCAGAAGGAGTAGAAGGAAACCGGATCGTTTGGGACTCAAAAATGTATGGGTTGGGTATTAGAATTGATGTAGTGCAAAGCAGCGAGGTCCAATACTGTAGAAACGTGTCTTCGATTTTGATGTCCTGATGTTACAAGAACTGAATACAAACTCTTTTAAGTGTCTTGGCTATACATGTTGCATTAACCCAACTTGGCAGGGAAGACATGGGCAGGCTCTGGTGGTCAAGGATGGTTTACAGCATTCAGTAATGGAAATGAGTGGGTGGGGTCAGGAGAGTAAAGAGGTGCAGGGAATGCGGATACAAATCGGCCGATACAGCTGGAACCTGATAAATGTATATTTAAGTGGGGAATCTTGCATAAGCAGAGAGAGTTGGGACTGGTTGAAAGGTTCAGTGGACACTCCAGATACCAGGTATCTGATATGTGGTGACGTCAACGTCCGCGGCAAGGAATGGGACAGGTCGGGAGAGAACAGACAGGATATTGCTCTTGCTGAGACCTTGTTTGAGACGGGTGTTGTCTGTCTAAATGACGGGGCACCCACTAGGCTAGCAATGAGACCGGGGGACCCTGACACGGCCATCGACCTGGCGCTTGTATCCCAAGAGGCGGCATCAGATATAAAACGGAGCGTCCTTGGAGACCATGGAAGTGACCACCTCCCCTGTTCTGTGCTGATACCTAAGTCCAGCACAGTTAGGATTATAAGAGCTCGCAGGGCATTCAGTTATGATCGCGACCACTCTTCGCTCTTTGGGCGCCTTAGATCACATAGACGATCTAAACCAACAAGAATAATCTTCACCCAACCATCATGGTGGACACCAGAGGTAGAGAATTCATGGAGATAAATGAGAGCGGCTATAAGGAATTGGCAGAGGGTGCGGAGAGCAACCAATTCAGTTGACACAGAATTGGAAGAGGCTGAACGATATAAAAAAAAGTAAAGGTGCGGGATTTTAAACTCCAGGCAGCAGAGGCAAAGAGGATTAAGTGAGAATAGTTTATCAATGAAGTCGGCGGGGATGTGACATTGGGTTAACTCTGAATGCTGCACCAGCAGATGAAGAGACAGGCGATGCCTGGTACACATAGTACCGTTTGTGATGATAACAACCGACCTATGACAACTGACAAGGACAAAGGGGAGGCTTTTCTTGCGCGATTTTTAAAACAGACGGATCACCAAGATAGGGCTATTAGAGTTAACGTCAGAGAAGCCTTGTCACGGGTCACTAGAAAGAAGGACTGAGATTAAAGTGGAGGACATTAGACGGGTACTGAAGCGGGCTAAAGACACAGCGCCAGGTCCGGATGGGGTGAGGTATATATATATATATATATATATATATATATATATATATATATATATATATATATATATATATATATATATATATATATATATATATTCTTCTTCAGCGTTCCGAGCCATGAGGTTCTTTGCTGCAGATACAATCCGTCTCCATTCGTCCCTCTGGTTGACCTTCTCTTGCCAGTCGTTGATTCCAAGTGCTTGTAGGTCTGCATATATATATTATCTCTCAACCGTCTTCTTGGTCTACCTCGGGGTCTACAGTCATTTATTTCCTGAGTGTAAACGAGTTTTGTTTCCCTATTATCTTCCATTCTTTCTATATGCACCAGCCATTGTCAAATATGAAGAAATCCACAGACAAGTCAGAATATTATGTAAGGAGGCAAAAGAAGCATGGCTTGAGGAAAAGTGCTTAGAAATTGAAAACCAACACAACAATCAAAATAATACATTAGTGCACAAAAGAATTCAGGAACTTACTAATAAAAGAACAAGTACATCAACAGGGTGTCTAAAAACTAAAGATGGCAAAATAATAATAGAAAAAGACCAGACTCTACATGTATGGACAGATTATGTGAAACACCTTTATGATGATACCAGAGACGAACAGTATGATATTAGATTTAATAATGAAGGACCGCCAATTTTGGAGATGGAGGTTCGAAATGTTCTTAAGCATATGAAAGCTGGCAAGGCCCCCGGTGCAGATAACATCACAACAGAAATGATTAAAGCTTTAGAAGAATTTGGACTAGAGCAAGTCACTAGACTGCTGAACACATTATATGATACTGGAGATCATCATCATTGGCACCTTTCCGTCTTGACAGACG
Source organism: Cepaea nemoralis (assembly GCA_014155875.1). Classification (NCBI taxonomy): domain Eukaryota; kingdom Metazoa; phylum Mollusca; class Gastropoda; order Stylommatophora; family Helicidae; genus Cepaea; species Cepaea nemoralis. Next base: position 19,844 of record JACEFZ010012518.1, read on the forward strand.
ATAGTTTGGTACATTGTGCTTCAAAAAGTCTTAATAACTACGATCCATGGCGGTGGCGAGTGTGGCTGGTAAGGCCAATTCTTGCTGCAAATGTTTGCCCACAGTAGGTGCATGTGAAAACATGGTCATTTCCACCATTTTGCACCATCTTACGTCTCTCACGTTCTGTGTGTGCTTTATCTGCAATCATTTTCTCCTTCGTCTTTATTCCATTTCTGATAGTTGCCCTCCATGCAACACGTTCAGCGGCGACGTGCTCCCAATGTGCATTATCAATGCCTGTATCAATCATGTCCCGCTTACACACATCTTTGTATCGTAGTAGAGGCCGACCCTGAGATCTCCTACCCGTCTGTAATTTACCAAAAAAGATGTCCTTTGGTATTCTACCATCATCCATCCTCCTAACGTGTCCTATCCATCTAATTCTACGAAGACTGAGCATGGAATACACCGTCACACAACCTGATCTTTCCAATACTTCAGTATTTGTGATTTTTGTCTTGCCACTTAATACCAAGTATTCTTCGCAGACACCGCATATGAAAGCTGTTTAAACGTTTCTCTTGGCGTGAGTAAGTTGTCCAGGTTTCACTGCCATAAAGAAGAGTACTAAGGACACAGGCTTGGTAGACGAGGACTTTTGTTTTGGCAGTAAGCTTCCTGTTCTCCCAGACTCTTTTTGCTAACATGTTCATTGTTCTTGCTGCCTTGCCAATCCTGATGTTGATTTCCTGATCGAGGGATAATTTGCTATTTACCTCTGATCCTAGATATGTAAAATGGTCTACTATCTCCAGTTCGGCGTCGTCAATAAAGATTGATGGTACACCATGTGCACCTTGTGACATAATCTGTGTCTTCTTTTTGTTAATTGTTGTAATTCTTCCTCAGAGTGGGTCGTAATCGCAGCATCATCCGCAAAAAGCAACTCTCTGATTAGTACCCTGCTAATTTTGGTCTTGGCCTTCAATCTCTGAGCATTATAGAGGCCACCATCTGAGCGTGAGTGAATGTATATACCGTCATCCTGATCACGAAAGGCATATTTCAGTAGAAGTGAAAAGTATATACCAAAGAAGGTGGGGGATATTACACAACCTTGCTTAACTCCACTCTTGATTTCAAACTCTTCTGAAGTTGAGCCATCAAACTTGATTATACCCTTCATGCCTGTGTGGAACGATTCCACAATGGACAGAAGAGTTGGTGGGCAGCCAATCTTCTTTAGTGCTTTGAACAGACCCTCACGACTGACCAAATCGAATGCCTTTGTGAGATCGATGAAGGCAATAAACAGTGGCTGATTTTGTTCCCGGCATTTTTCTTGCATCTGTCGCAATGAGAATATCATATCAATGGTAGACCGGTTCTGACGGAAGCCGCACTGTGATTCGGGGTAGACTTGACCTCCCAGGACTTGAAGTTTGTGCAGGACAATTCTGGCAAATACTTTCCCAACAATACACAGAAGTGAGATACCCCTATAGTTGTTACAGTCGCTCCGATCGCCCTTGTTCTTGTACAGCGTTATGATGTTTGAATCTTTGAAATCCTGTGGGACTTGTCCTTCTCGCCAGCATAGCTCTATTAGCTGGTGGATCTGTAGAGAGAGTGTGTCTTGCCCACTCCTGATTACCTCTATTGGAATCCCATCCTTACCTGGAGCCTTGCCAGATGCAAGCTCATTTATAGCACACTTAACTTCTGTTATAGAGGGAAGTGTGTCCAGGTGGTCAAGAGTTGGCAGGGCCTCTATGGCGTTGAGGGCATCATCCGCTAGCTTGGTCTCACTTGAGTAAAGCTCTAAATAGTGCTCGACCCATCTATCCATCTGCTGTATCTTATCAGTGATGATTTCTCCAGTCAAGGTTTTCAGCGGTGCACTTCTTTTGATCATTGGACCACAGGCTTTCTTTATCCCTTCATACATGCTTCTGATGTTTCCCGTATCACTTGCGATTTCAATGGACTCACATAACTTGATCCAGTAGTCATTCGCACACTGCCTGGCAGCCTTTTGTACATCCTTCCTCGCTTGCTTCAGCTCACTCAGAGCGTTACGCGTTGGTCTTTCCTTGTTTCTTATCTTCTTTTTATCAATCAAGGGCTGCAGTATCTGGCTGTTTGCCGCAAACCAGTCCTGCCTCTTTTGATCCACAGTTCCGTAACACCCTACCGCTGTTTTATAAATAGTTTCCTTAAGTTTACTCCATTTATCATTTACTATGATACTGGAGATATACCTCCTGAATTATGTAACTCTGTATTTATTGCAATCCCAAAGAAATCAGGAACCTTGGAATGTGATCAACATAGAACAATTAGTATAATGAGTCACATCACAAAGATTTTGCTAAGAATTATCATGCAAAGAGTGAGGAAGAAGATACAACCTGAAATAGGGGAATGCGGGTTTGTAGAAGGAAAGGGTACAGTAAATGCTGTGTATATGCTGCGAACAGTTATTGAACGTTCTATGGAAGTAAACAAGGATATACATCTTTGCTTTATCGACTATACAAAGACTTTTGATAGAGTTAGACATGTCAACATGGTGGATATGCTTGCAGATCTACACATTGATGGGAAAGACATCAGACTTATAAAAAACATATATTGGAAACAACAAGCTGCAATAAGGATTGATAATGAAGTGGGACAGTATCAGCCAATTAAGAGAGGTGTTAGGCAGGGATGTGTGATGTCTCCAGATCTTTTTTCCCTATACAGTGAATATATTTTCAGAAATCTAGAGGATATAAATGGAATCAGCATTGGAGGACGAAACATCGAACGAACGAACGAACGAACAAACTTTATTTTCAAAGGGTTAAGAATTGGGCACGCAGGCCCGTCTAACATTCTGCCCTTCTATCACTCTCTTTCATACATTATTTCATTCACACATCATTCAAGGCTAACAAAGAACAGCAACAATATAAAAGATATGCATTATAAAGGCATGGGCAAAATGCGAACATCAAAACTACACAATAACATTAGATATGCAGATGATACAGTATTAATTGCAGACTATGCGCAGGACCTGCAACAATTAGTAGATGCGGTTGTTGTTCACAGTGAGCAACTGGGGTTAGAATTAAACTGTAAAAAGACTCAGGTTATGGTCGTCACTAGGAAGAAAGAAGTGCCACAATGTAATATACAAGTAAATGGAAATATTCTTCAACAAGTGAATCGGTACAATTATCTTGGAACAGTCATAACATCTGATGAGAGATGCCTTGAAGAGATTAGAACAAGAATCATCATGGCGAAAGTAGCCTTTAGCAAGATGAAAGACATTCTGACCAATAAAAAGATGTCAATTGAAACGAGAAAAAGAGTGTTGAGGGGATATATAGAGCCTGTTCTTTTGTATGGATGTGAAACTTGGACAATGAGCAGTCAAGCTGAAAAGCATCTGATGGCTGCAGAAATGTGGTTTCTGAGGAAAATGCAAAGAATACCATAGACAAACAGAAAAACCAATGACCAAGTACTACAGGAGACAAATGAACATCGTAAACTGATTAGAGAAATTAGACGTAGACAGTCAAAATTTTTTGGACATGTTATGAGAAGAAATGGATTGGAGAACTGGCAAGATCGAAGGGAACAGACCAAGAGGAAGACCGAGAGGAAAATACCTGGATGGCTTGGCCACATGGCATGGACGAGACAGGAACACTGAGCTGATCCACGACACTGGTGATCGAGTGAAATGGCGAGTCATGACCGCCCACGCTTTCCGGCATGGCACATGATTGATTGACTGATTGTAGTCTATTAGCCTTCATGATACCAGTGATTAGCGGGGACTTAAACAGATCATAAATGTCTTTGTTACTTCTTCTTTTCCACTCTCCACTTTGTGTATCCCTAATGGGTCTGAAGGTGCGTCTTAAAACTTTGTTCTCAAAGGTTTGTAGCAAGGCTTCGTCTCCTTTCGTTGTACTCCAGGTTTCAGAGCCATACAGCACAACTGGTCTGATCAGTGTTTTGTATATTGTGATCTTGGTGTTACGAGATAGCGCCTTTGATTTTAGTACTCCCATATGAGGAACATAAATGATGGGGACTTGGAGGAGATGGCTCTTTGTTTCAGCCTAAGCATCAATATGGCGGAAATAACCCACGATTTGCTGCTGCATAGCTACCTGGTCCCACTCCCAAAGCCAGGTAAGGATCACTCCAGACTTAATGGATACCGAATAATAATAATCTTGCAAACCACGTATGGCAAAGTCCTCGAAAAGATAGTAGCACACAGGCTCCAGCGACATTTGGAAAGTCGTAATCTGCTTCCCCAAGGACTCGGGAGTTACCGACCTGGGAAGGACACCTGGGCCAATGCTGCGACTTTTGCATTTGATGTCTACGAGGGCTTCCAGGATAAACAGGAGACAACGGCGGTAGCTCTTGAACTGGAGGATGCGTATAACAGGGTCAGGTGTGATCGGCTAATATACACACTTTTGGACATGGAAGTCTGCCCTTGGCTTGTTAGATGGGTTGCGGCAGTCCTTTATGAGCGTAAGGTTGCACTGCGCATGGGTTCCTGGACTTCTGATCCCTGTACTATTACACCTGGGTTGCCGCAGAGAACTGCCTTGTCCCCAGTGCTCTTTAATGTCTACACCAGCAAAATCGTAGCTATTGAGACACCAGATGTTGGTAGAATCTTGACATTTGCAGATGATGTGCTGGTGTACAAACAGGGCAGAGACAGGGCCAGTTTGGCGAAAGACTTACAGGTGGCAGTTAACAGGGTGGCGGAGTGGTGCAGGGACGCAGGGGCCATTATACACCCAGACAAGGCATCGGTTGTGTGGTACTCCCTGGATAATCGGATCGTCAAGGCAGATGTCCCAGGTATTATGTTGAATGGATGTCCTCTTAGTCGAGAGAGTAAATTGAAGTACTTGGGTATCACCCTTGACAGGTCTTTTCAGGATCATGTGGAGGCCTTGGTGGTGAAGGCTGGTAGGGGACTTAATGCATTGAGGGCTATGGCAGCAACCTGGGTAGATCAGAGGATGTTGTACAAGCTCTTTCAGCAGTTAATAATTTCTGTCATTGAGTATGGTTTGGGGCTTCTGACAGTATCAAAGAGCCAGCTTGAAAGGTTGGAGCGCATACAGAATGCCGCCATGCGGTTAATCCTGGGGTGCATAAAGGACACACCAATTATCTGCATGAGGCATATCCTGGCGCTACCAACAATGACGGATAGCCATAGGGTCCATCAGGCCAAATGGTACCTGAGAGTTGCCGCAGACAGGGATCACCCGCTGCATGCAGCAATGGATACGGTCAAGGGTCATAGACTACGACGAGGCAGGTCCTGGATGGCACAGGCAGAACTTTCTATACGTCAGGTGTGTGATCTAGAGACCATCAATCGTGAAAGAGAGTGGGTTGAAGGTCCGGATGACATCACGGACTGGCACAATGTAATAATAACACTGCGTCGTGAGTGCAAAGAATGGGCAGCGGGCCGCACTGAGTTTGAAGTGCAACAGCTGATCTAGAGCAGAACACATCAAGGTGACATAGTCATCTACACCGATGGGTCAGTGGTGAGAAACAGACTTAGTGACTGGGGCTTTATTGCAAAGGCTAATGGGCGAGTCTTGAAAAAGGAGAGTCTGGCATATGAGACTACGACCTCCAGCATGAGAATGGAGGTGGAGGCAGTAACAGCGGCATTCCGGTGGCTAGAGGAGACTACTGCAACACACGTTGTGTTCATTACGGATTCAAAGAATATGCTTAGTAAGGTGGAGAAAAGAATGTTTCGTGTGGAATGGCTCTCGTCGCTTCAGAGGTCACAGATTATGAGAATTGTATGGATATTTTGCCCTGACCATGCGGGGGTACGGGGGAATGAACATGCTGATAAGCTAGCAGGGGATGCACCTCTTGGTGGTAGTTTGTCTATGGACAAGGGGGAGGTGGTCGTGCGCTTGTGGGACCAGGTGGAGAAGACGGAGGAACAGATTGAGAACCCATATGTGGAAAGAATGCGATTGCAGGGGATCGGCAGGGGTTCTAGAAGAATCTCAAAACTGAGAGGGAAGACCAGGAGAACTTTTAATCAGATAGCGGTGGGAACGATTAGTAAAAGGACTCTTCGCTGGCTGTTGAACGAGGGGACGGAGCACGTATGGGAATGTCCTGAGTGCAGTGATGTCGGTTCTTAACTCAACTCAACTATGCAGTTTAAAAAAAAAAAAAAAAATTACATTTTTGTCATTCGTTTTTTAAAAACAAATTGTCCTGTTGTCTTCATTTTGTTCATCGTTGTTTTCCTATTTTTATTTTTTTGCTCTTCACTTTTAGAAACAAATTTCTTCTTCCGCTCTTCTTCTCCCTCCCCCTTCCTTCCTCCTTCTACCTTTCTCCGGTTCCCACCTCCTCAAGCCTTCTCATTCTTCCTTTCTCCCTGGCCGTCTTCTCCTTTCTTCCTTTCCTCCTTCTTCCACTCTTCTTTCTTCCTCTTCCGTTCATTCCCCAGTGGAGCATTGGCCCTCTACCAACTCTCCTTTTGTAAACATGTTCATGATGTGTTTCATTGTTGCAGCTACAGGTTACGGTTTTCCTCTACTAACTCTCCTTTTGTAGACATGTTCATGATGTGTTTCATTGTTGCAGCTACAGGTTACGGTTTTCCTCCAACCCCCCTTAGCCACCGCTCAGGACATACATAATGGGTACAATCTCCATTGTACCATCGTCTGATGACCTTATGGCTACCGATAACGCAGGAGTGATCACTGCATCCGGCAACACAGAAGAGATCGCTGCATCCGGCAACACACGAGTGATCACTGCATCCGGCAACACACGAGTGGTCAATGCATCCGGCAACACACGAGTGGTCAATGTATCCGGCAACACACGAGTGGTCAATGCATCCGGCAACACACGAGTGATCAATGTATCCGGCAACACACGAGTGGTCAATGCATCCGGCAACACACGAGTGATCAATGTATCCGGCAACACACGAGTGATCAATGTATCCGGCAACACAGGAGTGATCAATGTATCAGGCAACACACGAGTGATCAATGTATCCGGCAACACACGAGTGATCAATGTATCCGGCAACACACGAGTGATCAATGTATCCGGCAACACACGAGTGATCAGTGTATCCGGCAACATCCAAGCGATCAATGTATCCGGCAACACACGAGTGATCAATGTATCAGGCAACACACGAGTGATCAATGTATCCGGCAACACACAAGTGTTCAATGTATGTGGTAATAGAGTGGTCAGTGCATGCAGTAACACACGAGTGTTCAGTGTGTCCGGTGTTACACAAGTGTTCAATGAATGCGGTAACTGACTGGTCAATGCATCCGATAACGCACGCATTTTCGGGTGTGCTTTCCCTAGCATTTGACTGTCCCCAGTCTACCTACAAGGCAGCAGCAGATGTGTGTGCGTGTGTATGTGTGTATGTACGTGTGTGTGCGTATTGTGTGTTCACCAAATCCAGCTTCCACTGACATCTTTAGTACTTGAGTCGCTCTTACCTTCCTTTAGATTGTGCAGCTTCATATTCGACCTTCATATAATCCATCGTGCGTTTGAACCTGACTTCAGGTGTCGTAAAGTACCCTGTGCTTCGACTGTCTCCGTGTAGTGTATTCACCTGGGGCTTGCCGCTGTAGCATATGTGCATTTCCTTTCCATATCTTTAAAACGCTTGTTTCTTATATTCTTCTTTGACATCTATTGCTCATGATTTTTGTTGCCTATTATGTACGTGTAATATCCTTTTCCTATTCTACAAACATAATGATAGTATTAATAATTCAACCACTTAATTACCTAATATTCCTTTCATTCCCATTCGTACTGCTCATCCAGTAATTTACTACATATACATGTTAATGCAATGCATAAAATCACAATAAATGTGTATTAACACAATCGAACTGAAATCAATGCATGTTCAACTCAAACAAATATCATCTTGAACATAGCATGTGTAAACCAATTGCTCTCTTTAAGTCATACTCCACGGTTTCTGATAGTTTCTGTACTTTATTTCTTCCGATACGTCCGTTATACTTCATTATAATCATTATTATGTCGTGGTTCACATGTGTTGTTATTCTGTTTTGATTCCGATGTAGTAGCCTTTGACTTATATGTCCAATCTATTATGTCGTGGTATAGTGACTTGTCGTGTTGAACCTGTTGAACCTGTGCATGTTGTGTACACAACATGTGTGGTGTGATGACAAATCGAAATATTAAATATTGCATGTGACAACTCAATAGTGAAATAAACTAAATAATGACAAAATCTTGTACTGAATTGTTCTTTTCTTTTCTTTATCTTTTCCTATTGTATTGTCATGTTTTGTTTTTAATTTTTTGTTCATTCAATTTTTATTTCCATGTGTATTCTTTTTTTTTCATTTACATGATTTATTTGTTTCTTCTTTCATAATTTCATTTTTTTTTTCATTCTTGTTTTCATGATTTAATTATTTTCTTTTTCATGATTTCATTTTTTCTTTCTTTTCGAAAATAGTGAAAAATATCATGAATATATACCAATAATTATCATAACTTATCTGTAGTAAGATGATTTCACTCGTAGATCAACTTGCCACGTGTGGTTATGTTTCGTCCGATCAACAGTCTTCAGATTTCATTTTGATGACGAGACTGTTTCTGAATGTTGCTGATTCTGTTTCTCACTGACGTAGATCAATTTCTGTATGTACCGATAATCTTCCTTTCTACGCTGCTACTGACATACTATAATTATCTGTAGAATGCTGTGATGTCGATTCCTAAATCAATCAATCTGTAATAATAACACCCAAATATGTATATATCTGAACAAATCAACAATAGCTTAATTATAACAATTATCAACATCAAATAATTATATGCTGTTCTCCGCTGGTCTGAAGCATCCTGACCATCAGCTCTGAGTGTTATTAATTTTTCAAGCACCACTTTGTGAAATGTTAAATTGTGGATGATTTCTAGATCAAATGTGATCGACTATGTAAATCGTTGTATTGTATGTGCAATTCTCACTATAGTACTGTGATGGATGCAATTGTCTGTTATGTTATATGGGCTTGATGTAAACACTGATGATAAAGAACAGTATTATAGAAACATCATATGTGACCACATTTTTTTCGTGATGTATGTCAAGGCTAATTATAACACGACAGAGATTTATAAACATACCGAATTTAACAAATTTATACAGTACTAGCTGACCCGGCCCGGCTTCGCCCAGACCCTGGTGGGGAGCATCTCATTTAATTCATATAAGTAGTCATATAAGTTCCCGTTCCAGACTGTCTGTCTGTCTGTCTGTCTGTCTGTCTGTCTGTCTGTCTGTCTGTCTGTGTGACCCGGCCCGGCTTCGCCCACCCCCTGGTGGGGAGCATCTAATTTAATTCGTATAAGTAGTCATATAAGCTCCCGTTCCCGACTATCTAACTGTCTGTCTGTCTGTCTGTCTGTCCGTTCGTCCGTCCGTCCGTCTGTCTATTATTAGAAAGAGCACTTGAAAGATCTTTACATCTTCTCCCAACAATTAACTTTGGTAAATGGAGCGTCTCATTTAATTCATATTCGACCCCTGCTCCCGTTCCCGTTCCCAAAAAGACGACCCTGTCCGGCTTCGTTCAGCGCCTGGCGGGAAGCGTCTCACTTAATTCATATTCGGCCCCTGCTCCGGTTCCCGTTCCCATATAAGAAGCCCGGCCCGACTTCGCCCAGTCCCTGGCAGGGAGCGTCTCATTTAATTCATATAAGTAGTCATATAAGCTCCAGTTCCCGTTCCCGGAAATATGGCGAACAGATTGGAAGAGAACAATCTTCATCCCAATAACTAAATAGGGAGCAGGGGAGGAGGAGGAGGGGAAGGAGGAGAGGGAGGAGGAGGCGGGGGGGAGGAGGAGGAGGGTGGGGGAGGAAGAGGGAGGATGAACAGGAGGTAGGACTAGGGGGAGGAGGAGAAGGAGGAGGGGAGGGGAGGGGGAAGAGGGGAAGGTGGAGGAGGAGGAAGTGGAGATGGGGGAGGAGGAGGAGGAGAGGGAAGGAAGGGGAGGAGGAGGAAGGGCAGGGGAGAAGGAGGGGGAGAAGGAGGGGGAGGATGAGGATTATAACGCATATACCTGTAGATAACTGTAGCGAAAAGTTCCACCTGTTTGAGAAATATGCAACAATTTTACATATATAGAAATGCTATTAGAAGTTATGTCCCCTCGCTATATATACAGTATAATTTAAATTAAATATTAAATAATATTAAGTAAATAACTGTTTGTACACTAACAAACTATGACACTTGGCAGCACGGACATGAGAAGACGTGTAGAAAATTTTATCTCAATCGGATGGACCGTTCGCGAACGCATCAATAACATACATACATGCATGCATGCATGCAGGCAGGCAGGCAGGCAGGCAGACGTCGCCTTTTATATATATAGATTCTAGAAATATCATATGTTACCAGATCTGTACGTGATGTATGTCAAGGCTAATTACAATATGACGGAAATTTATAAGCAGAGCGAATCTTAACAAATTTATAGTTGAAGACTTTTGTATTCTGAAGTAACAATGTTGTTTTGTCGCTGCGTGTAATTTGTGTGAACATAATAGATGTTTCTGCATTTAACTATGTTTTGCCAAAGCTACGTTTCTGTAATGTAGAGCACTGCCCAGTGGTTAGCATCTTTTTGCGTGACATATGTTGTTATTGATTTTAGTTTGTCTATATGAAGTGTTCTTTCCTTCCTTTCTTCGTCGGATAAACCCATGCATTTCCAATATCGATTCCAATTTCTGATCTTAATATCGCGTGTCCTTTTTTTCGATTTGAGTTTCGGGAACTCTTGTTGTTGCCATTCTGTTATTAACGCGTCTGGATTTGTATACCATACTTGTGGTACCTTTGGGGGAGTTTCGTTTTGCCAGTTTAATTTTGTGTAGTCAACACTATCTGATTGTTGTATTTTGGTTGTCGTTTTCAAACGTTGCTGTTGCATGTTCTCGTTTCTGTATGTGTCATCATCAGAAAACATATCGTCCGAGCTTGAATCATATCTTTCTGCTGAACAACCTTTTTGTATATGATCAAAGTCTATGCTGCTACTGTCCAAGTATGGCGCGAAAAATTGTGTGATCATTGGTGTGCTGTCGCTAAATGAAGGACTAAAACGTCTGAAATTTTCGATACCTAATGTTACCTTGTCATGTTCTTCTTGGGTCAACTTTGATCTTATAGGTATTGAGTCCCATGTAATGTCTGTCTGTGTCAAATATTTTGGTAATTGTAGACTGTTATGGAAAGTCTTTTGTGCATTGTTATTAATGTGATAGGACACCTTCTTGGTTACTGATTGACCTGTTTGTTTTTGGTTTCGTATGTATTCTTCTTCTGACTGATAAATGTCTGTACCGATGTCTGAACCATCGTTTGCGACTGGTATCTTTTTGTCTTCTGTCGGAAAAGTTATTGTTGAATAATAACCGCTATTTTCATGTTTTCCTTCTCCCATTGTTCTATTTCCTGGGTGGTATACTCTTTCACGCTTGGAATATTTCCCACAATTAACTCAATTGTCGGTTGTGATAATACTGCTGCTGTCACACATCCCTGGTAGTACGGGCAATTGATGTCCGTCCATGCCACTTTGTATTGTTCTAACCAGCCGCCGAATGTTCTGCATATTACTTTTTCGTCGGTGTAATCCTCGTCTTTTACCAATTTTCAGTCCACTCCAATGATTGAGGTACCGGTGTCCCTGATCATTCTCAATGACAATCCGTTGACGAAGGCACGTCCGACGTTTAGTTTTCCGTCCGTTATGTAGGCGGAATTGCACATAAGCCGTGCTCTGACTGTCCTTCTGTCTTTTATGTGTAAGCCGCGTTCTCGTTTTGTTGATCATCGTCGTCACTGCTTGATATGGCATAGGCTAAGCCTGCATGTTTAGTCATCTGTCGTAGTCTTCAAAATCTGGTCAAATGCCCAAAACTGCTGCAAACGAAGCATTTGAGATTGTTTTTGTAATCTGCGTATTTGTTGTTACGTTTTAATGAAAAGTCTCTATTATAGGAATTGTCAGGGTCTTAAACTTGGCTCGTTAACCTAACACATGTGAGACAGTACAAGTACAACGTGATTTGACTTAAGACTCAACGACACAACGTTCAATGGATTTATTTACAGATCATATACAAATACGATGATCACTACAAGATATACTTGATACGTCAAGACACTTACATACACAATACAGCTCACAGTCTATCTCTCAAGATGTCCAGACACTCGACTTTCAGGCACAGAAACCACACAACGCCTTTCTCTCATCATGCGTCCAGTCGAGTCGACGTCCCAGAGCTGTCTGCCTATAGCTCGCAACTTGCCTCCCCACCTCAAGTGGCTTCACGAGGCATGCGTGCGTCTTGCGTCGTCCTTGCCTGACCGCTGGCCGTCTCGTCAGCCAGCAACCTCGCAGGCAGGTAACTACTACTCGCCTGGCGGCGTAACGAAGTTACGGCATCCCTGCTGGGGACTAAGTCGCCTGGCGGGCGTAACGATGTCACTGCATCACTGCACTACTCTAGACTCTGACATGCTCCCCCGGCAACTTCATGAAAGATGTCATCTTTCATGTATAATATATGTACATACTGGGTTAATATTTTAACCTTGTCAGAGTCAACCCTTCTGTTGTTATATACATTGGTATCAGAATACATAGAAATACACATCTGCCATAGAAACATATAAGACATGGAAGTTGTATTCAACGACATGTGGTGTTCAACCTTTAACACTTGTCAGGTTTCATCCTCTCGATGGCTGATTACCTCAATTGCATTATTGACCCAGTCAGATCGGTAGTAACAGCTTCCCAAGCAACTACATCGCAGCCTCCCAAAAAAACGTAATAATATGATTCTTGAAACAAAAACCATCTGGCTAGACCGAAATACGGCTTTTACATAAGTCGCATTAAACGCTCAAACCCTGACCTCATTTGGCCAGGAGCTCTTGTGTTGGTCTGCAATGTCGGTAACACTCTACCATGCCCAATAGATGGCTTCCTGGTGTGTTAACAATCTGGCAACAACATGGCTATTTATATACAACACAAAACCGTATACATTTCACATTATGGCCCTTTGTGTAATGATGTAATAACAATTAAACGAAAGGGGAATAACTTCAAAATTTATGAAATATAATATTTTACAATAACTATTCTATTTCTTAGCGTCAGCGCTTGATGTTTCTTCATACTAACGAGAAAAAGTCGGTAGTATGAATACATTAATCAAGATATGATTCTAAGATTACACTACATAAATATATAAACACACAATTCGTGTATTCAAACTTGTTGATTCCTAAAGATTTTAGAATCGTCATAGCTTTTTAAACTTTTATTTGTTGTCTGCTAATTTTGCTCTAAATTTCTAACTAATCCGGAAGTACACACGAACACTAAACAGCTGATGTTGCAACTTGTAGAACACACTTGTTCCGGTCTAATGTAGTCACGGAATGTACAATGTTCTAATCGTTCATGTGTTGGATGTGTCACTGTAAAACCTTCTGGATTTCGATTGACTGCAGTGGTGTAGCTGTCAATGTTCAGGTCACACTTTCACACACGGATTTAAAATATCACTGGAAAGTTCCAAACGCAGATACCACTGTCAAATTGGATAGTTCGCTTACGGTAAGTTTTGAGCGAATGTGGTACTGTTCTTGTTTCGTAATATATAAATTAATAATGTTCGCATTCTACCACACACTACACAATTATACACGACAATCACTACATTAATTAGTAAAATAAGAACACTATATATATTGGGAGTAACCCCTATCACATCACATAGTAGACTTTACACAGCTCTTTGTGAATGAAAAAAAAAATATTCACTGATGGATGGCAGTGTTGATCTGCGTGTATTTACACACTGCACTCAGACATTGGTGCTTACTGGGTCGGTCGGACAACGGGACAAAAGATCGGCAATCGTGTTGGTTCTGCCTGGGATATGTCGAACCTCGAAGCTGTAATCTTGGAGCTTAAGAGACCAGCGCGCTACCATCTGGTTTGAAGGTACACCTGAATTTATAAATCGCAACGGGCTGCTGTCAGACTCCACAATGAAATGGCGTCCTAGAAGGAATCTGGACAATTTAGTTATACCCACCACTAAAGCTAGGGCTTCCAACTTAGGTATTGACCAAGCCCGTTCTCTGGGTTTCAATTTCCTGGATACGAAGTACACAGGATGAAGTATGTTATTGTGCTCTTGCAACAAGACTGCTCCAATCGCCACGGAGCTCGCGTCTGTACGCAATCTGAAAGGTAAATGAAGATTGGGCAATTTCAGGATAAGATTATTTAAGCTATTATCAGAAAAACACGCTAATACTTTTTGGAATGCAAATTTTAGGCATTCATTGCTTACAATTTTCTCCGGTTTATCTTTTGTTAGTAAGTTAGTAAATACTTCGGTCAGTTCAGAAAAATCAGGGATGAACTGTCTGTAATAATTTATAAGTCCCAACAAACTTCTGACTTGTTTTTTCGTAGTCGGAAGTGAGAGTTTTAGTATCTTGGACACAATGTTATCGTCCGTCGTGACAAAGCCATTGGATATTTTGTACCCCAAGAAGGATATTTCCTGGTAGGCTATGTCTACTTTTGCAGGCTTTACCGTCAGTCCGTGCTGTCTAATACGTTCAGATGTCTGTTCTAATGTCTTTATGTGGTCTGTCATCGTCTCTGTGTGAACACAAATGTCATCTATATAGCAAATTATGTTAGGTATATCTACTAGTAGAAGTCGTGTCATACGTACGAATGTTGCTGGGGCATTGACAAGCCCAAATGGAAGTTTGCACCATTCGTACAGTCCCCAAGGTGTGGCAAATACTGTCAGATGTCTGCTCTGTTCGTCTACTCCTATTTGCCAATATCCTTTAGTCATGTCTACCTTCGTAAAGAACCTAGCGCCTGTCAGTTCTGTCAGTAGATCGTCAGAGTTTGCCATTGGCTCCAGATCTAGAAGAGTTATTTTATTTAGCTTTCTATAGTCGACACAGAGTCTTAGTGTGTTGTCCTTTTTGCGTACTATGACCATTGGAGATGAGAAGTCTGATTGGGATCGTCTTATGATATTGTTTTTCTCTAAGTTAATGATCTCCTGATGTAAGTGTTCTTTGTAATGTAATGGAATGGTGTATGGTCTGCATTTTATGGGTGTGTTTGACGTGAGTGTGATGTGATGCTGTACTAATTCTGTTTGTCCTGGGTTGTTGGAGAAGATGGTGTTGTACTGTTGTATTAGCTCTTTGCAACTGTCTGTTTCTGCTTGAGTTAACTTTTGGGTTGATTTTACTCTCCTTCAAGCAGTTTGTCGTGTCTACTGCAGGTGTTGGAATTTCGTCACTAGCCTCGTCATCTTCATGATTTATTATCACTGTACAAGCTGTATCGTCTTGTTCGTTGTCTCTGTTGTGATACGGTCTTAGCATATTTATGTGGAATATTTTGTGTTTGTCTTTTATTTGGATCTCATAGTCTACAGGTGAAATCTGTCTCGTCACTTTAAAAGGTCCCTGCCAAGAATCAGTTAATAAGTGTCTGTCACTAGGTAGTAGAAGAAGAACGTCCTGTCCAGGTGTCAACGTTATTGTTCTGTTACCTTTGTCAGCATATTGTCTATAAGTAGCACCAGATAATTTTAGTGCATTCTTTGCAATTATACAAGATTTGATGATTCTTTCACGCAATGATGTAACGTATACGTATGATGATATGGGTTTAAGTACTGGAGTGGAATCAGTTAACATTTGATGATAAATAGTTAATGGGCCACGTGGTTTGGCACCATAGATAAGTTCAAAAGGAGAGAAACCTGTACTAGAATGTGGTACTTCGCGATAAGCAAAAAGAATAGCTGGTAGATATACATCCCAGTTATTGGGGTGCTCTTGCGTGACTTTTGCAAGCATGTGCTTTAAATCGCCGTTAAATTTTTCTATAATTCCACTAGAGTGAGGATGGTACGGGGAATTGAAACATTGCTTCACTCCCAACATTTTGGTGAAAGCTTGGGTAGATGCGGCGATAAACTGAGTGCCCCTATCTGATTGGATAGTGTCTGGAAATCCTATCCGAGAAAATATATGGAAGAAAACTTCCATTATATCATTGGCAGTTATGTTCTTTAGCGGAATTGCTTCCGGCCAGCGGCTACATTGATCAATGTTAGTTAGAATATATTTATTCCCTCTAGTTTTTGTATGATTAAGAGGGCCCACTATGTCGACAGATAATTTCTCAAAAGGTCGACTGGCTAAGTCAGTAACTTGTAACTTTGCCTGTGGGTGTTTACCTTGTTTTACCAGTTTTTGGCAGATGTCACAACTTCTGCAATATTGTTTAATGTCATTGCAAAATTTGGGCCAATGAAACTGTGTCAATAATCTTGATCTGGTCTTAGCGTATGCCATATGCCCTGCAAGCGGTATATCATGGGCAAGATGTAAGGCTTGCTTACGATAATTAGTTGGCAAAACAGTTTGCTCTGTTGTGTTGTCACCTCTGGTATAATACCTAGTGAGGATATCATTTTTCACAGCAAAATGCCATTTTGCATTCTTGGTTACCTTTTGCTTTTGGCCGATCAGATTAAAATATTTTGACAATGAAGGATCAGCCTTTTGAGCTGTTACAAACGTTTCCTTCATGGTGTTAGTAGGTAGTGATACTGGGCTAAGCATTTGTATAGCCTCAGTTTGATTACTTTCATCTTGCACTCTAGCAGTAGATCTGGTTACTGCGTTCACACATTCAATGATATCTGATGGTGATGAAACAGTGTTATCAATGATGTCATGAGATCTTAGTGCTACATTAGCTACTATACATTCATTAGGTGGTGTAACATTATCAATGATGACATTGGATGGTGATGTTTGATGTTATGCTATCATCAATACACAGAGATGTTATGTCATGAGGTTTATCATTCACCTCTAGTAAATTTCCAATTATAATATCACACCGGGTTTGTTAATGCAGCGCACTTTACTTTCCCAGTGAGGAAAGGTGCTTCAATATATGCCCATGCTAGTGGGTACTTTTCAATATTGCCTGAGAATGTTCTGCGTATTACGTGCCTGCCTGTATAGTCTGTAGGCATTATGAACGTTCTTTTAAGACCAATAAGTGAGTCTCCCGTGTCTCGAAGGACTGTAGCAGACTTGCCATTCACGTATCCGTGATGGATGTTTATCCTGCCTTTGGAATCTACTACCAAATTAGCTTCTTCATTGGCAATACGAATGGAGTGGCCGCATGTTAAAATGCCATCTTCATAAAAGGTGTTACAAACAGTACATTTATTTGCGTTAAACATGTCAAAAGCCTGTGCTGAGTTCACAGGATGTTTCTCTGATTGTTCTTCATCTGACGATGAACTGTCAAACAAGGCGGCATTTGCTTTGTTGGTCATTTGCCTACCTTTACAATCATGGCGATAATGTCCGTACGCCTTACAGAGGAAACATTTACGCAAATTTCTGAAGGATCTACGCTCCTTATCTTGTCTGTTTACCATGTTTTGTAGATAAGTAGTATATGCGGGGTTCTTGTCGCACATCTCACCTTGATGGTGTGAAATTTTACAATATTTACAATGATTATACTTCTCAGATGTAGGCCTCTGAGGTTTCTGCCTACTATAGGGTTTGTCATAGTTAGCCGATGCTACAAAATTTATGTCAGTAGCTTCACTGGCAAAACAATGTTTGTTGGCTGTGTAATAAGCCGAACCACGTCTCTCAGTCTCATCTACACTAGTGCATTCATTCTCCTGCAAAATGATTCTGAAAATGCTGATGGAATGGATGAAATGATTTTGTCTCTGATAATCAGATCTTCTAATCTTTGATAGTTCTTATCAATTTTAGCTGCTGAAGTCCATTTGGTAAATATATCTCGGACTAAGCAGAGGTAATCAGAGAAGCGTTTGAGTCGGTTTTGGGCTCAACTTGCTGAATTGTTCTCTATAACCTGCCTCATCTAACATAAAATGTGCCATAATCTTTGATTTCAGATAATGGTAGTCTTTTCTGGGGTCTTTGGGGATGGTCTCAATGACTTTAAGAGGCTCCCCTGATAAACTCCTCATATAAACAATATTCCATTCAGAGAGTGGAACCTGGTAATGTTCCATTAAAGTCTCAAAATTTTGGGTAAAGGCTGCGATGCAGTCACCCGAGGTATAATTACGTACAATACCTTGATATTTCTTGTACTGGTTTTCTTTCTCCAGTCTCTCAGATTTCTTAGACTCTTTATTAATGGCAGTCTCAGTATCCAGTTGTTTCATCTTTAACTGTACCTCCAGTTCTTCTCTCTTACTCTGAGCTGCTATCTCTGCTTTCTTCAGTTCACTATCTATCTCAGCTTGCTTTGTCTTTGCAGACAGTTCTGCTTGTTTTGCTGCGGCTTCTGCCTGCTTTAAGGCTGTTTCTGCCTCTACTTGCTTGGCAGCCCTTTCAGTCTCTGCCTGCTTTAAAGCTCTTTCAGCTGCTCTTTCATCGCGTTCATTAGCTTTTTCCTGTACTAGGAGGTATTCAGAGTATTTCCTTTCACTCCACTTTGTCAGTTCGTCTCCTGTTAACTGTAGCTTTAACCCCATATCGATGAAATCATTTAATGAAGACATGATGGAAAATGCAAATGAAATACCAATCACACAATTTGTTACAAATGTGGTTAGTAAAGTAAACAATTTACAATCGTGTTCTATTGACAATACGTGCCTAAATTTGCATCCTAAAGTATATGAAAAGAAAAATATACTCAAGTGCCTCTGGATGCGGTGAAGAACGGTTGGAAATCGGGCTAGGAACTGTAGGGTCGCTACTTCGAAGCACAAAATGACCTCTACGGGCAAGGGTCTCAGATGACACAGAAAACCTGCTTTGTTTTTGGAGGAAATAAATTAGCGTCTATTTGCTGTGGTGTGCCTGCTTGTCACTAAGTATTGATTAGGTTTGTATGGCGTTGAGTGTAATTGTAGGTCGTAATTTTGTCAGTCAACAATTGTTTTTAAAACAAAGTCACTTTCTTTCTCAAAACTTTTTTGCTTTCCACAACTCAATTCACAAAGACAATCTACATATATCTCAACACTCTACAACATTGATGACACATCACTTACATCAAGATGACATTCAGTAAGGACATAGACATCAAGTTTACAAGATGGCGACAAGGTCACAATGGCGACAAGATCACAATGTCGACAAGGTCAAAACGGTGACAAGTTCAACAATCACAAATGTTTTACACGTTTACAAGATCAAACAATATGTATGCACTGTACGTTTATATTTAGTCTCCATGTTTAAATAATGTAGTAATATATCACAATGAGCCTTCAACAATCACATTTACATGTACCATAAAGTTTGACAAAAATTCTAAGTTCACAAACTCTAGTTTTAAATGTTAATTACATAAACACGTTCATTTCAAAGCCGGACGAATGCCACCACGTCCACACATGTCAGGGTCTTAAACTTGGCTCGTTAACCTAACACATGTGAGACAGTACAAGTACAACGTGATTTGACTTAAGACTCAACGACACAACGTTCAATGGATTTATTTACAGATCATATACAAATACGATGATCACTACAAGATATACTTGATACGTCAAGACACTTACATACACAATACAGCTCACAGTCTATCTCTCAAGATGTCCAGACACTCGACTTTCAGGCACAGAAACCACACAACGCCTTTCTCTCATCATGCGTCCAGTCGAGTCGACGTCCCAGAGCTGTCTGCCTATAGCTCGCAACTTGCCTCCCCACCTCAAGTGGCTTCACGAGGCATGCGTGCGTCTTGCGTCGTCCTTGCCTGACCGCTGGCCGTCTCGTCAGCCAGCAACCTCGCAGGCAGGTAACTACTACTCGCCTGGCGGCGTAACGAAGTTACGGCATCCCTGCTGGGGACTAAGTCGCCTGGCGGGCGTAACGATGTCACTGCATCACTGCACTACTCTAGACTTGACAGGAATCATGCTCGGGGTTGGAATCACCCATTTCCAGCGATCTATGCTGCCGCTTACAAAATCGGCATTCAATGAAAATCCCCCTTTCTTGTGGTGTTATTTGATCGTTGACCCGATCTGTACTTATTATGATGTTTGCTTGGAGGGTTGTCGTGTTGTTTGTTGGATAATCTGGCTGCTGCTCCTATTACAAGATCTGGTTGTGCACTTTCTGCGAAGATGTATTTATGTGCATTGTAAAATTCTTTTCCTTTTGCTTCCATCTCCGATATAGATGAGCATTTGTTGTCAATTAGGAACGTTGACATCGAGTGTGGCACTGCTGCTAATAGGTTGTCTCGTATCATGAGGTCCCAAAAAGTGATGTGGTTTCTGGGACAAAATCTAAGAATGTTTGGTTGGACTTGGGTGTTAATGCCCTATAGGCCGTACGAAGACCTGCCGTGTCCAAACAAAAATGCGCAAGTACCCTTTGTTTTAAATATTGATAGTCTGTTCGTCGTTGTTCTGGTACGACTTCAATCACTTTCAAAGGCTCCCCCGATAAGTGCTTATGAAATAAAATTACCCACTCTTCGGGCGGCACTCCGTAATGAGTCATGAGTACTTCAAAGTTTGTCACCCATGCTGAGATGGAGTCGCCTTGGGAAAGTTTCTGATGATCCCCTGATATCTGTTGGTGGGATCCAGTAATTAAGAGGCTAACTTATGTTTAGCTATCTCTGTTTCTTTTTCCATTTCCAGCATTTTTGCCTTCATATTCCCTTCGACTTCTTTGTCCTTCATCAGTTGATCGGCTGCTAGCTTGTCCCTTTCAAAAGCTAGTCTTTTCTCTTGAGCTAATTTTCTCTTTTTAATTGCATTTCTCTTTCCATTTTCTGTCTCTGTAATTCCATTTCTGTCTCTCTAATTCTATAGCTTCTTTGGCTGCTGCTTCTTGTGTCTCTCTGGCTTCTTTAGCTGCTGCTCTATCTTCACGTTGTTGTGCCTGAAATTCGGATAATTTGATCTGAGCCCAGGCCATAAGTTCAGGGCCTGTTAAGCCACATTTTTCGCCTAAGGCGATGAATTCTCCCAATGTAGACATAATTGGTGCACAGTCAGTAGTGTAAAACCTGTTGTGACACATCCGCAAATAATAATATTAATATAGGAGACAATTCAATGAGGATGCGTGAAACAGATCGATGTAAGCGTGCCTGAGAGCCTTTGGAGTGATGATCAAGGTACACACAACCAAAAGGAAAACAACCTTGTGTATCTGGTCCTGGTGACGTTCTCCAGATGCTCGGATTCGCTCCCTCAGATATTGGCTTCGGTCTGGTTCACTAGGCTGCAGACTACAGTCAGCTGACGGACAACATGCTGATCAGTAGTGCAATCTTCTCTCTGGAATGAAAATGTTTGCACACTTTGCAAATAGTGTTCGTTAGAGCGTTACACAATACTAAAGTTTAATAGTTCACTGGCGAACGGTAGCCACAATTTGAAGTTGCCTCTGTCTCTTGACTGTGACGAATGTAGGATCTAGTTATGTATTGAAATTCCTGATGGTAAATGTTCATAAAATACTCAGTGTCAACTTTATTTTCCTATCTGAGACATTTTGTCCATTCTGTAGTTTACGATGTTCATTGTGTAGTTGTTGATATTGATGATGCACTGAAAGGATATCTTGTTTACTTGTAGGAAAAGACTACTATGTTTATTCTCTGGTCCTGATGTCTCTGTATATATGTTAACCGAAACGGGTTTCCATATTGTTATAAATCATATTTATCCTTCTGTTATGTTATCAATCGGAGCAGGCCTTCATCTTTATCCTTATATTCTGTTATCTGGAACGGCTGTCATATTTATGCACTGGTTCTAATCTCTATCGGCAAGGGCTCTCATATTTATCCTCCGGTGCTACTATTTGCTGACACGGCTCCAATATTTATTCTTTATTCTCCGGGCCTAGTATCTACCGGAACGGGCTCCCATGTTTATGCCATGGGCTGACTTGACCTTATCATCACTGATCTTGTTCAGTCGCTGGCATAGTCGACTCGTTTATCTAGGTTAATCATACAATGTCCACATTCTCACATCGGTGACAGCTCACGCTACTGGCTCTCAAACGTATGTAAATATACCAACTGGTCAACGCTTGAAGTGCAAAAACAACGCCGGACAAGTGCGTCCTAATTCGATCTAATCTTTATTATAGGGACAGTGTCGCAACGATTCACAAACATGCTGGCAATTCATTAATTAACCATGTTCGCATCTACATTGTGTCCTTTCGTTCTGTCCCTCTCAACCAGATACGGAATTATCGTCAGGCCTGCCATTGCACTATTTCACATTCACTTATAGTTAACACTTATGTTGTATATATATATATATATATATATATATATATATATATATATATATATATATATATATATATATATATATATATATATATCTTACTCACTATACAGCTGCTTGTCGGACTATTCTCTAGGTATCTTCTCAATGGTCGGTTAACTTTGACAACGGCCAGTTAGCCCTGCTTGTGCTTCATGTCCAGTTACTCCACTATTAACCCATGTATCGTGCCCTATATCCTTTCCGTTTGTTCTTGGTAGATATATTAGCATGTTCCTTCATCGTATACTCGAACTGTCTCTTCCCGATGTTAACGATTAAGAATTAGCCTATCAGAACTCTGCCTTGATGATCTTCATTCTTGCAGTCCTTTACTTGGTCTCCTTCTCCGTCCGTGTTTTACGTCATCGTTTCTAAGTAAGCCCTTGTGCGTTCAGTGTGCGCGCTGTACTTTTTCTTTTAACTTCCCGATAATCTATATCTATCCGTGCATTCTCTATCCTGCGACACATGGCAGCTACTTTGTAGAAACCACAAAACGAAAGATTAGGACAGATCCTATATTTAACATGCAATGGCACCTTGCCGTCTTGACAGACGATAGTTTGTGCTTTAAAAAGGCATAATAACTTTTAACTATGGCGGTAGCGAGTGTGACTGATAAGGCCAATTTGCGCTGTAAATGTCCGTTCACAGTGGGTGCATGTGAACACGTGGTCATTTCCACCATCATGCACCATCTTACGTCTCAAACGCTTGGTGTGTGCCTTTTCTGCAATAATTTTCTCCTTTGACTTTATTCCATTTCTGATATTTGCCCTCCATGCAACACGTTCAGCGGCGACTTGCTCCCAATGTGCATTATCAATGCCTGTATCAATCATGTCCCGCTTACACACATCTTTGTATCGTAGTAGAGGCCGACCCTGAGATCTCTTACCCATCTGTAATTCACCAAAAAAGATATCCTTTGGTATTCTACCATCATCCATCCTCCTAAGATGTCCTATCCATCTAAGTCTACGAAGACTGAGCATGGAATAAACTGTCACACAACCTGATCTTTCCAATACTTCAGTATTTGTGATTTTGTCTTGCCACTTAATACCAAGAATTCTTCGCAGACACCGCATATGAAAGCTGTTTAAATTGTTCTCTTGGTGTGAGTAAGTTGTCCAGGTTTCACTGCCATAGAGAAGAGTACTAAGGACACAGGCTTGATAGACAAGGACTTTTGTTTTGGCAGTAAGCTTCCTGTTCTCCCAGACTCTTTTTCTTAACCTGTTCATTGTTGTTGCTGCCTTACCAATCCGGATGTTGATTTCCTGATCTAGAGATAATTTGCTATTTACCACTGATCCTAGATATGTAAAATGGTCTACTATCTCTAGTTCGGCGTCGTCAATAAAGATTGATGGTATCCCCATGTGCACCTTGTGACATAATCTGTGTCTTCTTTTTGCTAATTGTTAAACCAAATTCAGAACAAGCATTGGAGAATGCAGATAGTAGACATTGCAATTCTTCCTCAGAGTGGGTCGTAACTGCAGCACCATCTGCAAAAAGCAACTCTCTGATCAATACCCTCCTAATTTTGGTCTTAGCCTTCAATCTCTGAGCATTGTAGAGGCCGCCATCTGAGCGTGAGTGAATGTATATACCACCATCCTGATCACGAAATGCATATTTCAGTAGAAGTGAAAAGTATATTCCAAAGAGGGTGGGAGCTAGTACACAACCTTGCTTAACTCCACTCTTGATTTCAAATTCTTCAGAAGTTGCACCATCAAACTTGATTATACCCTTCATGCCTGTGTGGAACGATTCCACAATGGACAGAAGAGTTGGTGGGCAGCCAATCTTCTTTAGTGCCTTGAACAGACCCTCACGACTGACCAAATCAAATGCCTTTGTGAGGTCGATGAAGGCAATAAACAGTGGTTGATTCTGTTCACGGCATTTTTCTTGCATTTGTCGCAATGAGAATATCATATCAGTGGTAGACCGGTTCTGTCGAAAGCCACACTGTGATTCGGGGTAGACTTGATCTCCTAGGACTTGAAGTCTGCGCAGAACAATTCTGGCAAATACTTTTCCAACAATACACAGAAGTGAGATACCCCTATAGTTGTTGCAGTCGCTCCGATCGCCCTTGTTCTTGTACAGTGTTATGATGCTTGAATCTTTGAAATCCTGTGGGACTTGTCCTTCATCGCCAGCATAGCTCTATTAGCTGGTGGATCTGTATAGTGAGTGTGTCTTGCCCACTCCTGATAACCTCTATTGGAATCCCATCCTTACCTGGAGCCTTGCCAGATGCAAGTTCATTTATAGCACACTTAACTTCTGTTATGGTGGGAAGTGTGTCCAGGTGGTCAAGAGTTGGTAGAGCCTCTATGGCGTTGAGGGCATCATCCGCTAGTTTGGTCTCACTTGAGTAAAGCTCCAAATAGTGCTCTACCCATCTGTCCATCTGCTGTTTCTTATCAGTGATGATTTCTCCAGTCAAGGTTTTCAATGGTGCACTTCTTTTGATCACTGGACCACAGGCTTTCTTTATTCCTTCATACATGCTTCTTATGTCTCCCTTATCACTTGCGATTTGAATGGACTCACATAACTTGATCCAATAATCATTTGCACACTGCCTGGCAGCCTTTTGCACATCCTTCCTAGCTTGCCTTAGCTCACTCAGAGTGTTACGCGTTGGTCTTTCCTTGTTTCTTAAGAGAGCTTTCTTCTTCTTATCAATCAAGGGCTGCAGAGTCTCGCTGTTGGCCGCAAACCAGTCCTGCCTCTTATGATCCACAGTGCCGTAAACCTCTACGGCAGTTTTATAAAGAGTTTCCTTAATTTGACCCCACTTTTCATTTACTGTACAATTTTCTGGTGTATCAGTGAAAGCGTCTTCAAGTTGCTGTTGAAACTGAAAGCACTTTTCAGGATCGTGAGTGTTAATAATATTAATCCTGGGGCTAGATTTGTGTTTAGCTGTGTAGATTCTCTTTGGTCTCAGTCTAACTCTTGCAACAACCAAAGAATGATCTGTATCACAGTCAGCACTGTGGTAACTACGAGTCAATGATATATGGTTCAGATGTTGTCTCCGTGTGATGATGAAGTCCAGCTGGTGCCAATGGCCGGATCTTGGATGTTTCCATGTGACCTTATGCATCTCTTTTGTTTTAAAAAAAGAGTTTGTAATACATAGGTCATTACTGGTGCAATGCTCCAGCAGCCTTTGCCCATTTTCATTCATGCGACCGATGTTGTATTTTCCAAGGCACACTGGCCATGAACTCGAGTCCTTGCCCACACGAGCATTGAAATCACCGAGCATATAAATGTAGTCAGATTTTGGAACTGCCTTGATCACGGAGTCTAACTCCTCATAGAACAAATCCTTCACATCATCAGAGGAATCGAGTGTCGGTGCATATGCAGTAATAATGGTGGCAAACCCACAAGAGGTTGCCAAGCGCAGGGATAATAGTCTTTCATTTCCTCCTGCTGGAATTTCAATCATTCCCAGTAGCGAATTCTTCACTGCAAAGCCCACACCGTGTTGCCTTTTTTCTGCCTGCCCTCTACCCTTCCAGAAAAAGGTGTAGTTGTTTTCCCTGAGTGACCCTTCCTCAGCGAGGCGAGTCTCCTGCAGGCCAGCAATATCAATGTTAAGACGATTGAGTTCGGCATCAATCACAGCCGTTTTTCTCACATCGTCAATATTGGTCAAGTCAGTGGAAAATCCTGGACACATGGTTCTCACGTTCCAGGTTGCAAGCCGTAGCTTGAGGTTTCTATTTTTATTTTTGTTTGTACCTGGTGCATTGGTTTTACAGCCTGCGATTCAGATTTTGTCCTAGCCCCAAGCACCCATTGAAGCAGGCAGGCTGTGGCGGATCAGCACCCAATTGGCTGGGGGCTGCCCAGCTTGAGGCGGGCGGTAGCTGATCAGTGACACCTATAGGTGTCTCCCACCGTCAGAGGCAACGCGTGGCGCCCCATGTCTACGCCAACTGACAAGGACTTATAACCCGTAACAGTTGCCTCTCGCTTTGATTCCGAGACCAGTGAAGACCAGGGATGGAGTTATTGCCTCTCCATAGCACAAAGCCTGGGCTAAAATATAGAGATCATGTGTTGCCCATGCAGCATGATCCCTCTCTCGGCCTGCCTAGTTCACTCCAGAGGAAAGGTAACACCCCTACATCTGGAACAAGACAAGCTGCAGAAGCTGCCGGATCAGCAAAGCAATGCTCTAACTGTCCGCCTGTCGGAGCTTCGATCCTAGACCAGTCGCCAACCAAGGCTTAGGGCCTGGTCTGCCCTGTCATGACAATTTTGTCTTTAGCTTGCATTTCCTCGCACCAGGGTAAGGCTTGTACCCTCCCAATTGCGCTCTTCCGCCCGAAGCCGTTGGCACAATGTGGGGTGTCGGGTTTGGTAAGCGCCGCCCAACGTTCGGCGCTAACAGAAACCAGGTAGTACCGTCTACTGTTATACGGTAGCTCAGTCATATCTGACTAAGACCTGACCAGAATATATATTTAACATATCAACTGTCAAACCCATTTACAGTGCACACAATTTCCCAGCTTGGAGACAGCAGGAACTGCATGAGATGATAGAAAACATTCATGGTATTGAGAAAAAGAACACTCAGAATGAAACAGAAAGACGACAAATAACCCTAAATTACATAAAAGATTTCGCTAAGAATTATCATGCAACGAGTTAGGAAGAAAATACAACCTGAAATAGGAGAAGAACAATATGGGTTTGTAGCAGGCAAGGGTACAGTAAATGCTGTGTATATACTGAGAACAGTAATTGAAAGTTCTACAGAAGTAAACAAAGATCTACACCTTTGCTTTATTGACTATACAAAGGCTTTCGATAATTAAGACATGTCGACATGGTAAGGATGCTTGAAGATCGACAAATTGATGGGGAAAAAACCGTAGATTTGTAAAAAAAAACATATATTGGAAACAATAAGCTGCTGATAATGAGTAGGTTTCTAAGTAAGCGATAACCACAATAGTGAGAGCCAAATGTTCTACGAAACACCCGGGAAGGTTGACCCGGCCAACAAATGCCTGAAGAAGTCGGATGTGTTGGCTAAAAGGTGCAAATATCGCAGCTCTGCCGTAAACAGGCGCAACGCAATCACATCTAAAACAACATTCTTGACGAACGCAGATGAAAGAAAGATATCATACATCAGCTTATATCATCATGAATTTAGATCATTCATCAGCTTATATCGTACAACTGTAATGCTGTGTTCAGAGACGGTGGAAAGAACGCAGGCAATGAATTACCTGGGGATACGGTTTGATCGAAGCCTTGCTTATAATGTGCACATAGACTAGGTGATAACAAAGGCCAAGCGGGGTTTGGCAGCGATGCGGGTGATGGCGGCAGCAAACTGTGAGCAGCGCCATCTATGTCTTCTGTACGAGGGGCTGGTCATGTCTGTTTTGGAGTATGCAATGGCAATCCTGACTCTCAGCCATAAGCAGATAAGGATGAAGGATACAGAATGAAGCTAATGCGCATTATTCTTGGATGTACAAGAGATACAGCATGCAGGGCGATGCGCTACCTTCTTGATTTTCCAACCATTGAAGAGAGAATACAAGTTTGCAGGGCACGCGCCTACCTCAGAATTAACGCAAACACACAACATCCACTGCATAGTGAAATTAGGAAGGTGAGGGGCAGCAGGTTAAAAAGAGGACGGTCGTGGATGGGTCAAGGACTTAGAACCTGGCGAGGAGTGGGTGCAAGTGCCAACAGACTTCTGCACATCCTTTTCAGTTTGCATCCAACTAGATAGAAAATGCAGACAAGAAAATCCGGCTGCTGTGGAGGCTGAAGTACAAGCGTTGATTTTCGAGAATTCGCTAGACGGTGACGCGGTGATCTACACAGATGGGTCGGTCGTCCGACATGTGAGAAGCTCATGGGCCTTTACAGCTCGGGCCGGAGGGAGAATTGTGAAGGAGGACTCTGGTGCTTTCACTGAAACCACAAGTAGCCTGACCATGGAAGTCATGGCAGTAAGTAAAGCAATAACATGGCTCGAGACACAGACATTCACTAGGGCTTGTTTCCTTAGCGACTCAATGAACATGATCAAGAGGATAGAGGAGGGGTCGATCCGAAGAGAATGGTTGCTGCCTCTGAAGCGGTCTCGGCTGGCAAAGATTAGTTTCATCTTCGTGCCAGGTCATGCGGGAGTACAAGGAAATGAGCGGGCTGACAAG
Source organism: Cepaea nemoralis (assembly GCA_014155875.1). Classification (NCBI taxonomy): domain Eukaryota; kingdom Metazoa; phylum Mollusca; class Gastropoda; order Stylommatophora; family Helicidae; genus Cepaea; species Cepaea nemoralis. The sequence goes on from JACEFZ010012518.1 coordinate 48,622, forward strand.
CTCGCAGGTGAGGCTACTGTGGAGGGCGGACGCGCCATGGACCAGGCTGACATTCTGAATGCTCTACGAGAAGTGAGACTTTTGCGAGAACCAAGTGATGACTGTGAATCTACAACAATGGCCAGACTGCGGGAGCAGCAAATTAAAAGAGGGGTGGCCAAACAAGAACACTACGCAGGAAGCCAAAGAAGATTGATAAACCAACACAGAACTGGCGTCGTTAGCCGCTACACGCTGCGGGATTTGCTGAGGAGGGGATCCGAGCACTTATGGACTGAATGGTTCGATGTGCAACGAGGATGATCTGTCGACTAACTAACTAACTAATATCGTACATCAGCTTAGATTACACCTCAGCACATTAATCATTCTTCCTCTCCATCTTTCGTTCTCTTGAAATTAATTGTCTATAGCTGCAATGTTTGCCTGCTTGATTACACATACACATCAGTTCAGTACCTGGTATATTCATGAGGCTATTAATGATTCATTTTGGTATATTTCAGAAACAAAGTCATGGTCTCCAAGTGTGAATTGTGGTGCTTCTTTTACTGCATTTGGCAGTTTAAGTAAACATTTGGCAACACATACAGGAGAGAAGCTGTACCGATGTGATGACTGTGGTGCTTCTTTTACTGAAGTTGGCAGTTTAAAAAAGTACCACATGGCAAGACATACAGGAGAGAAACCTTACAAGTGTGATGACTGCGATGCTTCGTATACTCGAGTCTGGCGATCTGAAGGACCATAAGAGAACACATACAGGAGAGAAACCGTACAAGTGTGATGATTGTGATGCTTCTTTTACTAAAGCTGGCAACCTGAAGACTCACAAGAGAACACATACAGGAGTGAAACCTTACAAGTGTGATGTTTGTGGTGCTTCTTTTACTGAAGTTGGCAATCTGAGGAGACATAAGAGAATACATACAGGAGAGAAACCTTACAAGTGTGATGACTGTGGTGCTTCTTTTACTCAAGCTGGCGTTCTGAAGGACCATAAGAGAATACATACAGGAGAGAAACCTTACAAGTGTGATGATTGTGGTGCTTCTTTTACTAAAGCTGGAAAACTGAAGACTCACAAGAGAATACATACAGGAGAGAAACCTTACAAGTGTAATGATTGTGGTGCTTCTTTTGCTGAAGGTGGCAATCTAAAGAAACATATTAGAATACATACAGGAGAGAAACTTTACAAGTGTGATGATTGTGGTGCTTCTTTTACTCAAGCTGGCGGTCTGAAGGGCCATAAGAGAACACATACAGGAGAGAAACCTTACAAGTGTGATGAATGTGGTGCTTCTTTTACTCAAGCTGGCGGTCTGAAGGGCCATAAGAGAACACATACAGGAGAGAAACCTTACAAGTGTGATGACTGTGGTGCTTCTTTTACTCAAGCTGGCGTTCTGAAGGACCATAAGAGAATACATACAGGAGAGAAACCTTACAAGTGTGATGATTGTGGTGCTTCTTTTACTAAAGCTGAAAAACTGAAGACTCACAAGAGAATACATACAGGAGAGAAACCTTACAAGTGTGATGTTTGTGGTGCTTCTTTTACTGAAGTTGGCAATCTGAGGAGACATAAGAGAATACATACAGGAGAGAAACCTTACAAGTGTGATGATTGTGGTGCTTCTTTTACTCAAGCTGGCGTTCTGAAGGACCATAAGAGAATACATACAGGAGAGAAGCCTTACAAGTGTGATGACTGTGGTGCTTCTTTTACTCAAGCTGGCGTTCTGAAGGACCATAAGAAAATACATACAGGAGAGAAACCTTACAAGTGTGATGATTGTGGTGCTTCTTTTACTAAAGCTGGAAAACTGAAGACTCACAAGAGAATACATACAGGAGAGAAACCTTACAAGTGTAATGATTGTGGTGCTTCTTTTGCTGAAGGTGGCAATCTAAAGAAACATAATAGAATACATACAGGAGAGAAACTTTACAAGTGTGATGATTGTGGTGCTTCTTTTACTCAAGCTGGCGGTCTGAAGGGCCATAAGAGAACACATACTGGAGTGAAGCTTACAAGTGTGATGATTGTGGTGCTTCTTTTACTGCAGTTGTCAGTGTACAATACCACATGGCACGACATACAGGAGAGAAACCTTACAAGTGTGATGATTGTGGTGCTTCTTTTACTCAGCCTTGTAATCTGAAGAAACATGTGAGACTGCATCATCATCATAGTGCCCTGCCAACTACCATGTAGGTGTTCATGTATCTCCTCAGAGCTCGGTCCCTATTCAGGATCATCTCTGCTGATAATATTTCTCAATGTCACCATACAGTCCATCCAGCATCATCTCTCTGTGCATGTCACTTTTCCGACTGATCTGTCCAGTCGCCACAATGCTTGCCCACGCTTCTCTTCTCATCACTGTACTAAAGAATGCTATTTGTCTCTTTCTTACAATTGTATAATATGAATACAATTTGGTGGAACTGCCGGAAAGCTGTGGAAATGTCAAACAATATAAAATAACACAAAGTAATGCAGCTTTACAGAACAGAATTACAACACATATAGGACGTTGCGGCGACTAGCCTTCATCAGCAAACAAATACATGCACGAAGCATAACATATAGTACAGGAGAAGATCCTCCAGTGACTACATTAATGAGAAGAATAAAAATATGAATTCATTTGTCGTCGTATAAAGTATTTGGAATGCTTTTTCTTTGTTAATTATTTGACCGTTGTTTATGAGGGGTTGAGAAATGGCTGAGGATGGCGTTTTATACTGTTGTATGCACATTCATGATTTGTTTGACAGTGATTAGGATTGAGAGGGGACTGCCAGCACCAATCCCAGTGAATACTTAGCTGTATTAAGTTGTTGTCTTCTTGCCTGTGTCAGTGTATTTGTGTCGAGCGGGCGGATTCAGGTGGCGTTGATACTACAATGATGGACATTGAGTCAGAAGTGTCACATGATAATAGTGGACACATGCTGATGATGATATTGGCCAAAGGTTGAAATTGCCTATAGTAACCAAGGTGGACGGACGTAAATGATATCGTGAGTTGGTTCACAGTCAGGGACATGGTGTTAAACAGGCCACACATTATACACGTGTAGAAGGGTATCATGTGTGTCAGTGTGCTGGTTGTGAATTTGTTGTGGTTGTGAACTAAGAGGCCAAGAAAAGACACCGGCGCTGGGTAAGATATGTTGGCACAACCTGAAGATAGCATGACTAGAATCATTTGTCTGAAATCCACAGGGCACAAGAAATAGAGAAATGTCTAATACACACGGAGAACAGAAGTAGAAACAGAAATGAATAATATAGGGAGGACATGGGTGGGGCAGCATGGAGTAGCTAGGGAGAGGAGACCTTGGAGTGAGCTGGTGGAGGGACTAAGCCCCAAAGAGAGGTACACAGTGAAACAAGAATAGGAAGCAATGGATGTTAGATGCATCAGACACGTTCTCGGAATATCCTCACTACCATGTTTTAAATATGGACCATATCAACTGGCAGTATAAGTAAAAATAAAGGTCCTTTGCACACACTCTGACGGGCATTAAGTATATGCTGCTTGCACACACACTCTGAGGGGTATTAAGTATATGCTGCTTGCACACACGCTCTGAGGGGTATTAAGTATATGCTGCTTGCACACACACACTCTGAGGGGTATTAAGTATATGCTGCTTGCACACACACACTCTGAGGGGTATTAAGTATATGCTGCTGCACAACTCTGAGGGGTATTAAGTATATGCTGCTTGCACACTCTCTGAGGGGTATTAAGTATATGCTACTTGCACACACACACTCTGAGAGGTATTAAGTATATGCTGCTTGCACACACACTCTGAGGGGTATTAAGTATATGCTGCTTGCACACACACACTCTGAGGGGTATTAAGTATATGCTGCTTGCACACACACACTCTGAGGGGTATTAAGTATATGCTGCTTGCACACACACCTCTGAGGGGTATTAAGTATATGCTGCTTGCACACACACACTCTGAGGGGTATTAAGTATATGCTGCTTGCACACACACACTCTGAGGGGTATTAAGTATATGCTGCTTGCACACACGCACTCTGAGGGGTATTAAGTATATGCTGCTTGCACACACACTCTGAGGGGTATTAAGTATATGCTGCTTGCACACACACACTCTGAGGGGTATTAAGTATATGCTGCTTGCACACACACTCTGAGGGGTATTAAGTATATGCTGCTTGCACACACACACTCTGAGGGGTATTAAGTATATGCTGCTTGCACACACACACTCTGAGGGTAATTAAGTATATGCTGCTTGCACACACACACTCTGAGGGGTATTAAGTATATGCTGCTTGCACACACACTCTGATGGGTATTAAGTATATGCTGCTTGCACACACACACTCTGAGGGGTATTAAGTATATGCTGCTTGCAACACACTCTGAGGGGTATTAAGTATATGCTGCTTGCAACACCCACACTCTGAGGGGTATTAAGTATATGCTGCTTGCACACACACGCTCTGAGGGGTATTAAGTATATGCTGCTTGCACTACACACACTCTGAGGGGTATTAAGTATATGCTGCTTGTACACACACACACACTGAGGGGTATTAAGTATATGCTGCTTGTACACAACCACCCTCTGAGGGGTATTAAGTATATGCTGCTTGCATACACACACTCTGAGGGGTATTAAGTATATGCTGCTTGCACGACACTCTGAGGGGTATTAAGTATATGCTGCTTGCACACACTCTGAGTGGTATTAATATATATGCTGCTTTGCACACACACACTCTGAGGGGTATTAAGTATATGCTGCTTGCCACACACACTCTGAGGGGTATTAAGTATATGCTGCTTGGCACACCAACTCTGAGGGGTATTAAGTATATGCTGCTTGCACACACTCTGGGGGTTTTTATTTTCAAAACCTAAGGGAAATTTAAGTATAGCTTTCACCCTTAGGGAAAAAATTTGCTTCACGCACACCTGATATTAAGTATAGGCTTGCACACAAGTCTGGGGGTATTTAAGCTTTGCACACAAAACTCGAAGGGTTTAATATAGCTGTTGAAATTGGAGGTTTAAGAATGCTGCTTTCACACACACAATTGAGAGGTATTAAGTATTAGCTGCTTGCACACACACCTCTGAGAGGTATTTAAATATATGCTGCTGCAACAACCTCTGAGGGGTATTAAGTATATGCTCTTGACAACACTCTGAGGGGTATTAAGTATATGGCTTGCACACACATTGAGGGGTATTAAGTATATGCTGCTTTCACACACTCTGAGGGGTATTAAGTTATGCTGCTTCCACACATCTGAGGGGTATTAAGTATAGCTGCTTGCACACAAAAAACCACCCCTTGAGGGGGGATTAAGTATATGCTGCTTCCCCCCACTCTGGGGGTTTAAGTATATGTGCTTGCCCCAACACACCTCTGAGGGGTTTTTGTATAGTGCTTGCACACACACGCTCTGAGGGGGGATTTAAATATATGCTGCTTGCACACACTCTGAGGGTATTTAAATATAGCTGCTTTCCCCACACTTGGGGATTTAAATATTGCTGCTTTCACACACACTCTGAGGGGTATTTAAATATATCTGCTTGCACACACTCTGAAGGGATTAATATATGCTGCTTGCACACACACCTCGAGGGGTATTAAGTATATGCTGCTTGCACCACACTCTGAGGGTATTAATATATGCTGCTTGCACACACCCTCTGAGGGGTATTAAGTATATGCTGCTTGCCCCCCACACCACACACTCTGAGGGGGATAAGTTAATCTGCTTGCACACACACCTCTGAGGGGGATTAAATATATGCTGCTTTCACACACCTGAGGGGTATTTAAATATATGCTGCTTGCCCCACACCTCTGAGGGTTTAAGTATATGCTGCTTGCAACACTCTGAGGGGGTTTTTGTATATGCGCTTGCACACACTCTGAGGGGTATTAAGTAACTGCTTGCAACCCCACTCTGAGGGGTATTAAGTATATGGCTTCACACACTTGAGGGGTTTTAAATATAGCTGCTTGCACACACTCTGAGGGTATTAAGTATATGCTGCTTGCACAAACACTCTGAGGGTATTTAAATATATGCTGCTTGCCCACACACTCTGAGGGGTATTAATATATGCTTGACACACCCTCTGAGGGGATTAAGTATATGCTGTTGCACACACACTCTGAGGGGTATTTAAATATATCTGCTTGCACACAACCTCTGAGGGGGATTTAAATATATGCTGCTTGTACACACACACTCTGGGGGTATTTAATATAGCTGCTTTTCAACACTCTGAGGGGGATTTAAATATATGCTGCTTTCCACACACTTGAGGGGGATTAAGAAAAGCTGCTTGCACACACACCTCTGAGGGGTATTAATATATGCTGCTTGTACACACACACTCTGAGGGTATTAAGTATATGCCTGCTTGTACACACACACTCTGAGGGGTATTAAGTATATGCTGCTTGCACCACACACTCCTGAGGGGTACTAAGTATATGCTGCTTGCACACACACACTCTAAGAGGTATTAAGTATATGCTGCTTGCACACACACACTCTGAGGGGTATTAAGTATATGCTGCTTGCACACACACTCTCTGAGGGGTATTAAGTATATTCTGCTTGCACACACACGCTCTGAGGGGTATTAAGTATATGCTGCTTGCACACACACACTCTGAGGGGTATTAAGTATATGCTGCTTGCACACACACACTCTGAGGGGTATTAAGTATATGCTGCTTGCACACACTCTGAGGGGTATTAAGTATATGCTGCTTGCACACACACACTCTGAGGGGTATTAAGTATATGCTGCTTGCACACACACACTCTGAGGGGTATTAAGTATATGCTGCTTGCACACACTCTGAGGGGTATTAAGTATATGCTACTTGCACACACACACACACTCTCTGAGGGGTATGAAGTATATGCTGCTTGCACGCACACTCTGAGGGGTATTAAGTATATGCTGCTTGTACACACACACTCTGAGGGGTATTAAGTATATGCTGCTTGCACACACACACTCTGAGGGGTATTAAGTATATGGTGCTTGCACGCACACTCTGAGGGGTATTAAGTATATGCTGCTTGTACACACACACTCTGAGGGGTATTAAGTATATGCTGCTTGTACACACACACTCTGAGGGGTATTAAGTATATGCTGCTTGTACACACACACTCTGAGGGGTATTAAGTATATGCTGCTTGTACACACACACTCTGAGGGGTATTAAGTTTATGCTGCTTGTACACACACACTCTGAGGGGTATTAAGTATATGCTGCTTGTACACACACACTCTGAGGGTATTAAGTATATGCTGCTTGTACACACACACTCTGAGGGGTTATTAAGTATATGCTGCTTGTACACACACACTCTGAGGGGTATTAAGTATATGCTGCTTGCACACACGCTCTGAGGGGTATTAAGTATATGCTGCTTGTACACACACACTCTGAGGGGTATTAAGTATATGCTGCTTGTACACACACTATCAGAGGGGTATTAAGTATATGCTGCTTGCAACCACTCTGAGGGGTATAAGTATATGCTGCTTGTACACACACCACTCTGAGGGGTATTAAGGTATATGCTGCTTGGCACACACACACTCTAAGGGGTATTAAGTATATGCTGCTTGCACACACACACTCTGAAGGGTATTAAGTATATGCTGCATGTACACACACACTCTGAGGGGTATTAAGTATATGCTGTTTGTACACAAACACTCTGAGGGGTATTAAGTATATGCTGCTTGCACACACTCTGAGGGGTATTAAGTATATGCTGCTTGCACACTTCTCTGAGGGGTATTAAGTATATGCTACTTGCACCACACACACTCTTGAGAGGGTATTAAGTATATGCTGCTTGCACACACACTCTGAGGGGGTATTAAGTATATGCTGCGTCCACACACTCTGAGGGGTATTAAGTATATGCTGCTTGCACACACACACTCTGAGGGGTATTAAGTATATGCTGCTTGCACACACACGCTCTGAGGGGTATTAAGTATATGCTGCTTGCACACACTCTGAGGGGTATATAAGTATATGCTGCTTGCACACACACACCTTGAGGGGTATTAAGTATATGCTGCTTGCACACACGCGCTCTGAGGGGTATTAAGTATATGCTGCTTGCATACACACACTCTGAGGGGTATTAAGTATATGTGCTTGCACACACACACTCTGAGGGGTATTAAGTATATGCTGCTTGCACACACTCTGAGGGGTATTAAGTATATGCTGCTTGCACACACACACTCTGAGGGGTATTAAGTATATGCTGCTTGCACACACACACTCTGAGGGGTAAAAAGTATATGCTGCTTGCACACACACACTCTGAGGGGTATTAAGTATATGCTGCTTGCACACGGTACTACCTGGTTTCTGTTAGCGCTGAACGTTGGGCGGCGCTTACCAAACCTGACACCCCACATTGTGCCAACGGCTTCGGGCGGAAGAGCGCAATTGGGAGGGTACAAGCCCTACCCTGGTGCGAGGAAATGCAAGCTAAAGACAAAATGTCATGGCAGGGCAGACCAGGCCCTAAGCCTTGGTTGGCGACTGGTCTAGGATCGAAGCTCCGACAGGCGGACAGTTAGAGCATTGCTTTGCTGATCCGGCAGCTTCTGCAGCTTGTCTTGTTCCAGATGTAGGGGTGTTACCTTTCCTCTGGAGTAAACTAGGCAGGCACGAGAGAGGGATCATGCTGCATGGGCAAACACACGATCTCTATATTTAGCCCAGGCTTTGTGCTATGAGAGGCAATAACTCCATCCCTGGTCTTAACTGGTCTCGGAATCAAAGCGAGAGGCAACTGTTACGGGTTATAAGTCCTTGTCAGTTGGCGTAGACATGGGGCGCCACGCGTTGCCTCTGACGGTGGGAGACACCTATAGGTGTCACTGATCAGCTACCGCCCGCCTCAAGCTAGGCAGCCCCCAGCCAATTGGGTGCTGATCCGCCACAGCCTGCCTGCTTCAATGGGTGCTTGGGGCTAGGACAAAATCTGAATCGCAGGCTGTAAAACCAATGCACCAGGTACAAACAAAAATAAAAATAGAAACCTCAAGCTACGGCTTGCAACCTGGAACGTGAGAACCATGTGTCCAGGATTTCCACTGACTTGACCAATATTGACGATGTGAGAAAAAACGGCTGTGATTGATGCCGAACTCAATCGTCTAAACATTGATATTGCTGGCCTGCAGGAGACTCGCCTCGCTGAGGAAGGGTCACTCAGGGAAAACAACTACACCTTTTTCTGGAAGGGTAGAGGGCAGGCAGAAAAAAGGCTACACGGTGTGGGCTTTGCAGTGAAGAATTCGCTACTGGGAATGATTGAAATTCCAGCAGGAGGAAATGAAAGACTATTATCCCTGCGCTTGGCAACCTTTTGTGGGTTTGCCACCATTATTACTGCATATGCACCGACACTCGATTCCTCTGATGATGTGAAGGATTCGTTCTATGAGGAGTTAGACTCCGTGATCAAGGCAGTTCCAAAATCTGACTACATTTATATGCTCGGTGATTTCAATGCTCGTGTGGGCAAGGACTCGAGTTCATGGCCAGTGTGCCTTGGAAAATACAACATCGGTCGCATGAATGGAAATGGGCAAAGGCTGCTGGAGCATTGCACCAGTAATGACCTATGTATTACAAACTCCTTTTTTAAAACAAAAGAGATGCATAAGGTCACATGGAAACATCCAAGATCCGGCCATTGGCACCAGCTGGACTTCATCATCACACGGAGACAACATCTGAACCATATATCATTGACTCGTAGTTACCACAGTGCTGACTGTGATACGGATCATTCTTTGGTTGTTGCAAGGGTTAGACTGAGACCAAAGAGAATCTACACAGCTAAACACAAATCTAGCCTCAGGATTAATATTATTAACACTCATGATCCTGAAAAGTGCTTTCAGTTTCAACAGCAACTTGAAGACGCTTTCACTGATACACCAGAAAATTGTACAGTAAATGAAAAGTGGGGTCAAATTAAGGAAACTCTTTATAAAACTGCCGTAGGGGTTTACGGCACTGTGGATCATAAGAGGCAGGACTGGTTTGCGGCCAACAGCGAGACTCTGCAGCCCTTGATTGATAAGAAGAAGAAAGCTCTCTTAAGAAACAAGGAAAGACCAACGCGTAACACTCTGAGTGAGCTTAGGCAAGCTAGGAAGGATGTGCAAAAGGCTGCCAGGCAGTGTGCAAATGATTATTGGATCAAGTTGTGTGAGTCCATTCAAATCGCAAGTGATAAGGGAGACATAAGAAGCATGTATGAAGGAATAAAGAAAGCCTGCGGTCCAGTGATCAAAAGAAGTGCACCATTGAAAACCTTGACTGGAGAAATCATCACTGATAAGAAACAGCAGATGGACAGATGGGTAGAGCACTATTTGGAGCTTTACTCAAGTGAGACCAAACTAGCGGATGATGCCCTCAACGCCATAGAGGCTCTACCAACTCTTGACCACCTGGACACACTTCCCACCATAACAGAAGTTAAGTGTGCTATAAATGAACTTGCATCTGGCAAGGCTCCAGGTAAGGATGGGATTCCAATAGAGGTTATCAGGAGTGGGCAAGACACACTCACTATACAGATCCACCAGCTAATAGAGCTATGCTGGCGTGAAGGACAAGTCCCACAGGATTTCAAAGATTCAAGCATCATAACACTGTACAAGAACAAGGGCGATCGGAGCGACTGCAACAACTATAGGGGTATCTCACTTCTGTGTATTGTTGGAAAAGTATTTGCCAGAATTGTTCTGCGCAGACTTCAAGTCCTAGGAGATCAAGTCTACCCCGAATCACAGTGTGGCTTTCGACAGAACCGGTCTACCACTGATATGATATTCTCATTGCGACAAATGCAAGAAAAATGCCGTGAACAGAATCAACCACTGTTTATTGCCTTCATCGACCTCACAAAGGCATTTGATATGGTCAGTCGTGAGGGTCTGTTCAAGGCACTAAAGAAGATTGGCTGCCCACCAACTCTTCTGTCCATTGTGGAATCGTTCCACACAGGCATGAAGGGTATAATCAAGTTTGATGGTGCAACTTCTGAAGAATTTGAAATCAAGAGTGGAGTTAAGCAAGGTTGTGTACTAGCTCCCACCCTCTTTGGAATATACTTTTCACTTCTACTGAAATATGCATTTCATGATCAGGATGGTGGTATATACATTCACTCACGCTCAGATGGCGGCCTCTACAATGCTCAGAGATTGAAGGCTAAGACCAAAATTAGGAGGGTACTGATCAGAGAGTTGCTTTTTGCAGATGATGCTGCAGTTACGACCCACTCTGAGGAAGAATTGCAATGTCTACTATCTGCATTCTCCAATGCTTGTTCTGAATTTGGTTTAACAATTAGCAAAAAGAAGACACAGATTATGTCACAAGGTGCACATGGGGTACCATCAATCTTTATTGACGACGCCGAACTAGAGATAGTAGACCATTTTACATATCTAGGATCAGTGGTAAATAGCAAATTATCCCTAGATCAGGAAATCAACATCCGGATTGGTAAGGCAGCAACAACAATGAACAGGTTAAGAAAAAGAGTCTGGGAGAACAGGAAGCTTACTGCCAAAACAAAAGTCCTTGTCTATCAAGCCTGTGTCCTTAGTACTCTTCTCTATGGCAGTGAAACCTGGACAACTTACTCACACCAAGAGAACAACTTAAACAGCTTTCATATGCGGTGTCTGCGAAGAATTCTTGGTATTAAGTGGCAAGACAAAATCACAAATACTGAAGTATTGGAAAGATCAGGTTGTGTGACAGTTTATTCCATGCTCAGTCTTCGTAGACTTAGATGGATAGGACATCTTAGGAGGATGGATGATGGTAGAATACCAAAGGATATCTTTTTTGGTGAATTACAGATGGGTAAGAGATCTCAGGGTCGGCCTCTACTACGATACAAAGATGTGTGTAAGCGGGACATGATTGATACAGGCATTGATAATGCACATTGGGAGCAAGTCGCCGCTGAACGTGTTGCATGGAGGGCAAATATCAGAAATGGAATAAAGTCAAAGGAGAAAATTATTGCAGAAAAGTCACACACCAAGCGTTTGAGACGTAAGATGGTGCATGATGGTGGAAATGACCACGTGTTCACATGCACCCACTGTGAACGGACATTTACAGCGCAAATTGGCCTTATCAGTCACACTCGCTACCGCCATAGTTAAAAGTTATGCCTTTTTAAAGCACAAACTATCGTCTGTCAAGACGGCAAGGTGCCAATGAATGCTTGCACACACACACTCTGATGGGTATTAAGTATATGCTGCTTGCACACACACACTCTGAGGGGTATTAAGTATATGCTGCTTGCACACACACACTCTGAGGGGTATTAAGTATATGCTGCTTGCACACACACACACTCTGAGGGGTATTAAGTATATGCTGCTTGCACACACACGCTCTGAGGGGTATTAAGTATATGCTGCTTGCATACACACACTCTGAGGGGTATTAAATATATGCTGCTTGCACACACACTGAGGGGTATTAAGTATATGCTGCTTGTACACACACACTCTGAGGGGTATTAAGTATATGCTGCTTGCATACACACTCTCTGAGGGGTATTAAGTATATGCTGCTTGCACACACTCTGAGGGGTATTAAGTATATGCTGCTTGCACACACTCTGAGGGGTATTAAGTATATGCTGCTTGCACACACACACTCTGAGGGGTATTAAGTATATGCTGCTTGCACACACACTCTGAGGGGTATTAAGTATATGCTGCTTGCACACACTCTGAGGGGTATTAAGTATATGCTGCTTGCACACACTCTGAGGGGTATTAAGTATATGCTGCTTGCACCCACTCTGAGAGGTATTAAGTATATGCTGCTTGCACCCACTCTGAGAGGTATTAAGTATATGCTGCTTGCACCCACTCTGAGAGGTATTAAGTATATGCTGCTTGCACCCACTCTGAGAGGTATTAAGTATATGCTGCTTGCACCCACTCTGAGAGGTATTAAGTATATGCTGCTTGCACGCACACTCTGAGGGGTATTAAGTATATGCTGCTTGCACACACACGCTCTGAGGGGTATTAAGTATATGCTGCTTGCACACACACACTCTGAGAGGTATTAAGTATATGCTGCTTGCACACACTCTGAGAGGTATTAAGTATATGCTGCTTGCACACACACACACTCTGAGAGGTATTAAGTATATGCTGCTTGCACACACACACTCTGAGAGGTATTAAGTATATGCTGCTTGCACACACACGCTCTGAGGGGTATTAAGTATATGCTGCTTGCACACACACTCTGAGGGGTATTAAGTATATGCTGCTTGCACACACACTCTGAGGGGTATTAAGTATATGCTGCTTGCACACACACTCTGAGGGGTATTAAGTATATGCTGCTTGCACACACACTCTGAGGGGTATTAAGTATATGCTGCTTGCACACACACACACACTCTGAGGGGTATTAAGTATATGCTGCTTGCACACACACACTCTGAGGGGTATTAAGTATATGCTGCTTGCACACACACACACTCTGAGGGGTATTAAGTATATGCTGCTTGCACACACACGCTCTGAGGGGTATTAAGTATATGCTGCTTGCACACACTCTGAGGGGTATTAAGTATATGCTGCTTGCACACACACTCTGAGGGGTATTAAGTATATGCTGCTTGCATACACACACTCTGAGGGGTATTAAGTATATGCTGCTTGCACACACTCTGAAGGGTATTAAGTATATGCTGCTTGCACACACACACTCTGAGGGGTATTAAGTATATGCTGCTTGCATACACACACTCTGAGGGGTATTAAGTATATGCTGCTTGCACACACGCGCTCTGAGGGGTATTAAGTATATGCTGCTTGCATACACACACTCTGAGGGGTATTAAGTATATTCTGCTTGCACACACACGCTCTGAGGGGTATTAAGTATACGCTGCTTGCACACACACGCTCTGAGGGGTATTAAGTATATGCTGCTTGCATACACTCTGAGGGGTATTAAGTATATGCTGCTTGCACACACTCTGAGGGGTATTAAGTATATGCTGCTTGCACACACACACTCTGAGGGGTATTAAGTATATGCTGCTTGCACACACTCTGAGGGGTATTAAGTATATGCTGCTTGCACACACTCTGAGCGGTATTAAGTATATGCTGCTTGCACACACACACTCTGAGGGGTATTAAGTATATGCTGCTTGCACACACACACTCTGAGGGGTATTAAGTATATGCTGCTTGTACACACACACTCTGAGGGGTATTAAGTATATGCTGCTTGCACACACACTCTGAGGGGTATTAAGTATATGCTGCTTGCACACACACTCTCTGAGGGGTATTAAGTATATGCTGCTTGTACACACACACTCTGAGGGGTATTAAGTATATGCTGCTTGTACACACACACTCTGAGGGGTATTAAGTATATGCTGCTTGCACACACACTCTGAGGGGTATTAAGTATATGCTGCTTGCACACACACACTCTCTGAGGGGTATTAAGTATATGCTGCTTGTACACACACACTCTGAGGGGTATTAAGTATATGCTGCTTGTACACACACACTCTGAGGGGTATTAAGTATATGCTGCTTGCACACACACTCTGAGGGGTACTAAGTATATGCTGCTTGCACACACACACTCTAAGAGGTATTAAGTATATGCTGCTTGCACACACACTCTCTGAGGGGTATTAAGTATATGCTGCTTGCACACACACTCTCTGAGGGGTATTAAGTATATGCTGCTTGCACACACACTCTCTGAGGGGTATTAAGTATATGCTGCTTGCACACACACACTCTGAGGGGTATTAAGTATATGCTGCTTGCACACACATTCTGAGGGGTATTAAGTATATGCTGCTTGCACACACTCTGAGGGGTATTAAGTATATGCTGCTTGCACACACACTCTGAGGGGTATTAAGTATATGCTGCTTGCACACACACACTCTGAGGGGTATTAAGTATATGCTGCTTGCACACACACTCTGAGGGGTATTAAGTATATGCTGCTTGCACACACACACACTCTCTGAGGGGTATTAAGTATATGCTGCTTGCACACACACTCTGAGGGGTATTAAGTATATGCTGCTTGCACACACACACTCTGAGGGGTATTAAGTATATGCTGCTTGCACACACACACTCTGAGGGGTATTAAGTATATGCTGCTTGCACACACACTCTGAGGGGTATTAAGTATATGCTGCTTGTACACACACACTCTGAGGGGTATTAAGTATATGCTGCTTGTACACACACACTCTGAGGGGTATTAAGTATATGCTGCTTGTACACACACACTCTGAGGGGTATTAAGTATATGCTGCTTGTACACACACACTCTGAGGGGTATTAAGTATATGCTGCTTGTACACACACACTCTGAGGGGTATTAAGTATATGCTGCTTGTACACACACACTCTGAGGGGTATTAAGTATATGCTGCTTGTACACACACACTCTGAGGGGTATTAAGTATATGCTGCTTGTACACACACACTCTGAGGGGTATTAAGTATATGCTGCTTGCACACACACTCTGAGGGGTATTAAGTATATGCTGCTTGTACACACACACTCTGAGGGGTATTAAGTATATGCTGCTTGTACACACACTATCAGAGGGGTATTAAGTATATGCTGCTTGCACACACTCTGAGGGGTATTAAGTATATGCTGCTTGTACACACACACTCTGAGGGGTATTAAGTATATGCTGCTTGCACACACACACTCTAAGGGGTATTAAGTATATGCTGCTTGCACACACACACTCTGAAGGGTATTAAGTATATGCTGCATGTACACACACACTCTGAGGGGTATTAAGTATATGCTGTTTGTACACAAACACTCTGAGGGGTATTAAGTATATGCTGCTTGCACACACACTCTCTGAGGGGTATTAAGTATATGCTGCTTGTACACACACACTCTGAGGGGTATTAAGTATATGCTGTTTGTACACACACTCTCTGAGGGGTATTAAGTATATGCTGCTTGCACACACACACTCTGAGGGGTATTAAGTATATGCTGCTTGCACACACACACACACTGAGGGGTATTAAGTATATGCTGCTTGCACACACACTCTGGGGGGTATTAGGTATATGCTGCTTGCACACACACACTCTGAGGGGTATTAAGTATATGCTGCTTGCACACACACTCTGGGGGGTATTAAGTATATGCTGCTTGCTACACACTCTGAGGGGTATTAAGTATATGCTGCTTTTACACACACTCTCTGAGGGGTATTAAGTATATGCTGCTTGCACACTCTCTGAGGGGTATTAAGTATATGCTGCTTGCACACACTACTCTGAGGGGTATTAAGTATATGCTGCTTGCTACACACACTCTGAGGGGTATTAAGTATATGCTGCTTGCACACACTCTGAGGGGTATTAAGTATATGCTGCTTGCACACACACACTCTGAGGGGTATTAAGTATATGCTGCTTGCACACACACTCTGAGGGGTATTAAGTATATGCTGCTTGCACACACACTCTGAGGGGTATTAAGTATATGCTGCTTGCACACACACACTCTGAGGGGTATTAAGTATATGCTGCTTGCACACACACACTCTGAGGGGTATTAAGTATATGCTGCTTGCACACACACACTCTGAGGGGTATTAAGTATATGCTGCTTGCTACACACACACTCTGAGGGGTATTAAGTATATGCTGCTTGTACACACACGCTCTGAGAGGTATTAAGTATATGCTGCTTGCACACACACACACTCTGAGAGGTATTAAGTATATGCTGCTTGCACACACACACTCTGAGGGGTATTAAGTATATGCTGCTTGTACACACACACTCTGAGGGGTATTAAGTATATGCTGCTTGTACACACACGCTCTGAGAGGTATTAAGTATATGCTGCTTGCACACACACACTCTGAGGGGTATTAAGTATATGCTGCTTGTACACACACACTCTGAGGGGTATTAAGTATATGCTGCTTGTACACACACACTCTGAGGGGTATTAAGTATATGCTGCTTGTACACACACACTCTGAGGGGTATTAAGTTTATGCTGCTTGCATACACTCTGAGGGGTATTAAGTATATGCTGCTTGCACACACACACTCTGAGGGGTATTAAGTATATGCTGCTTGTACACACACACTCTGAGGGGTATTAAGTATATGCTTCTTGTACACACACACTCTGAGGGGTACTAAGTATATGCTGCTTGCACACACTCTGAGGGGTATTAATTATATGCTGCTTGCATACACTCTGAGGGGTATTAAGTATATGCTGCTTGTACACACACACTCTGAGGGGTATTAAGTATATGCTGCTTGCACACACTCTGAGGGGTATTAAGTATATGCTGCTTGCACACACTCTGAGGGGTATTAAGTATATGCTGCTTGTACACACACACTCTGAGGGGTATTAAGTATATGCTGCTTGCACACACACACTCTGAGGGGTATTAAGTATATGCTGCTTGCACACACACACTCTGAGGGGTATTAAGTATATGTTGCTTGCACACACACACTCTGAGGGGTATTAAGTATATGCTACTTGTACACACACACTCTGAGGGGTATTAAGTATATGTTCTTTGCACATACACACTCTGAGGGGTATTAAGTATATGCTGCTTGCACACACACACTCTGAGGGGTATTAAGTATATGCTGCTTGCACACACACACTCTGAGGGGTATTATGTATATGCTGCTTGCACACACACACTCTGAGGGGTATTAAGTATATGCTACTTGTACACACACACTCTGAGGGGTATTAAGTATATGCTGCTTGCACACACTCTGGGGGGTATTAACTGATTCAGTGCCAAACAAAAAGTGGGTTTTGCCCAAGTAGAAATTGATGGCAGAAAATGGGAAGTAGGGGTGTGTCATAATAATGCTCTAAACATTGTTAAAATGGTAGCAAATATATTGAATTATATATCAAATTAAAGGATATTGCACAAGGAACACGTTGGTATTGCTACTGTTGCTAAAATGTAGAAATATAATAATAATATTAGCAGATGTTGTAAAAAATAAATTGAAGACAGAGGTGACAAGTTACGTGAAATTTCCACTTACCAAGGCGGGTACTGCTCCAACGCTGTTATAATCCAATGAAACTTACTGAATTATTATAACTACACCACTTTGCTACACAAATATCACTAGAACGGCTCCATAACACCAATAAATCACAATAAAAACATCCTATTTGAAGCGCATCATTGTCACATAAAATGGAAAATGTCCGAAAACCACGAGACAGGTTTTGACCGTTTTCTGTCGATAAACACAAAATGTACGCTATTTTTTAATTAGTTATAATTATCATTCTTTTAAATTTAATTATTTAAATACTCCTTAAATACTTTGTGATAGGCAAAGCAAACTTTAGGGGCACAAGTGTGGCCCATTAGCTAATTCGACATGATGACAAACTTTCACGGTTAGCGGCTAACCAGCTAAGGTAGCCAGTTAGTTTTTGTTTACATTCATAAATAATTTTAACCGAACAAACACCGGTTTTAGGTCAAGATGGCGAGACGTGTTTCTTTCTAGCTCGGCTTAGAACGGTTGATCGGCGGTCCGACAAACCACCATCGTAAAATTTCCCGTTGTTTCAGAACCAGATTTCTGGCTCTAAATGTTATGTTGCGTCGCTGAAATTTGTTGAATTCCAAGGATATTTCAAATTGGCTATTGGAACGTTAAAATCCAACCCACGTGTGTAGTGAAGTGTGTGTTGTGTTATGAACTGTTACAACCGGACCGGGATATTCTCGACGTGTTTCCTTCTAGCTTGGCTTAAGACGGTTTATCGACGATCCGACTAATCATTTTCCGTTACTTCAAGATCAGTAAATGTTATAATGTGTCGCTCAAATATGTTAAACTCCAAGGATACTTTCAAGATTGGTTACTGGAATGTCAGAACTATGTACCAGACAGGGGAAAACGACTCAGGTGTGTAATGTTATGAATGAATACAACCTAGAAATTCTTGGGGTTAGCGAGTGCAGATGGACTGACTCAGGTAAGACATTCTCAACTGTGAACAAAGCATATAATTTATTCAGGAAGAACCGACAACCATCATTCGAACGGAGTGGCTATCATCATGTCAAAAAATGTAGAAAGATCACTGATCAGCTGGGAACCAGTCAATGATAGAATCATAACAGCTCGTTACCAATACGAAATATTTTCAAGCTAACAATCATCCAGTGCTACGCACCTACCAACGACGATACAGACAGCAACAAAGATAATTTCTATGAACAACTAATTGGTACCATCAACTCATCTCCCAAGCACGACATTGTTGTTGTAATGGGTGATTTCAATGCAAAGATAGGGTCTGACAATAAGGGTGTTGAGAGATATATGGGAATTCACGGCTTAGGGGATATGAACCAAAACGGAGAGAGACTACTAGAATTCTGTGAAATAGCAAATCTGATAGTAGCAAACTCTTTATTTCCGCACAAAGATATACACAAAGTCACGTGGAACTCGCCTGATAGCATCAAAAAAAAATCAATAGACCATTTTTGCATTAATGCCAAATTCCGTTCATCAGTACAAGACTCAGAGCCTACAGAGGTGCAGATGCTGGCAGTGATCACAATCTCTGCATTGCCAAACAAAAAAATAAAGCTCAAGACTCTGCACAGATCACCCAGAATTAAGAAAATAAACTCACAGTCCCTACTGACTAAAGAACACCAACTCGCATTCAATTCAGAGGTACAAAGCATCTATGCTAACAAAGAAAGTATATCGAGCATGCGAATATTAAAACAACATTGAAGAAAATTGGAATTTCCAAAAAAAATACCTTGCTAAATGCTCAACAAACACAGTCGGCTACGTACAAAGACGGGAAAAGAAGTGGCTAAGCGATAACACCTGGACGAAGATACAAGAAAGAAAACAAGCAAAACTAACACTTCTTTCTGCAAAAGACACATCTACATATGAAACCCATAAGAAAAAATACTCTATGTTGGATAAAGAGGTGAAATCAAGCGCACGAAAAGAAAAACAGAACTTATTCACAGCCTGGCCTCCGACGCCGAAGCAGCTGCCAGAACTGGAAACAACAGAGCCGTATTCCATATCATGAAGCAACTATGAAATCACTCCCTACACCAAAAAACCCATCAAAGACAAACAAGGCAAACAACTGTTATCCGATGACCTTCAAAAGCAACGATGGGCAGAACATTTTAAAGAAATATTAAATAGACCGCAGCCTGACACTTTTTCCCAACCTGGGTGAGAAATTACTATGCCCCCACTGATGCCTCCTGCGAGTCATTCACCATGGGAGATTAAAGCAGCCACCAAAAAAATTTAAGAACAACAAAGCTGTTGGGAAGATGAAATCTCAGGAGAAATGCTCAAAGCAGCAGATGAGAACACCTTACAACGTTTGTTACAGCTGATCAATGAAATCTGGCAAAGCGAATCCCCACCACAACAGTGGAAAAATGGTGTAATTTTCAAACTGCCTAAAAAGGGCGATATGTCTGATTGCAATAATTGGCGTGGTATCACTCTATTGTCAGTACCAGGAAAACTTTTTTGTAGCATGCTACTTGAGAGATTGAAAAAGGCGATAGGATGAAGGCTCAGAGAAGAACAAGCAGGCTTCAGACCAAACGGTCCATGCATAGACCACATTTTCACCCTCAGAATAATCATTGAAGACTCCGTAGAATTCCAGTCGAAATTTAATCACAAACTTTGTCGACTTTCAAAAAGCCTTCGACAGCATCCACCCGCCTTCACTTTGGAATCTACTTAACATCTATGGTTTTCCTACCAATATACCAACGTCCATAAAATCTTTCTACAAAGAGACACGTTGCTGCGTAAGACAGAAACAGGCAACTCTGACTGGTTCTCAGTCGAAACAGGAGTGAAACAGGTTTGTGTCTTATCACCGATGCTTTTTGGAATAGCTATCGATTGGGTCATGCGCAAATGCACAAGCAACACAAATATGGGTATCCATTGGGTTGACAAAATTCTAGAAGACCTGGACTTTGCCGACGACATAGTGCTTTTGAGTTCATCACATCCGGATGCCCAAGAGAAAATAAACCACCTCCAAATGTTTCAGGGCAAATTGGTCTCCAAATTAACACCACAAAAAACAAAGACTATTGATCTTACCAACAGTTCAGATGAGACCAAATTGAACAGCTACGTTCTTGAAAAAGTCAACAGCTTCACATACCTAGGAAGCAAAATGACATCCACAGGGGACTCAACACCAGAAATATCATCTAGAATCGCACTGGCATCTAGTGCCTTCAATAAACTGTCAAACATCTGGAAGTCAAAGACACTCAGCAAACACACAAAACTTAAAATCTTCAACTCTTGTGTGATTCCAGTGTTAACGTATGGATGTGAAAGTTGGAAATCAACGGTAGCTTAGATAAAAAATTAGACAATTTTGAGAACAAATGTCTTAGAAGACTTCTAAACATCCACTGGACAGACTTCAGAACCAATTCGCAAATAAGACAAGAGACTAAGCAAGATACAGTATCCAATTTCATAAGAAGACGCCGTTGGAACTACATCGGCCATGTACTCAGAATGGACAAGACAAGACTCCCCTACCAAGCCCTCATATGGTCACCGGTAGGGAAAAGAAAACGGGGAAGACCAAGAGAGACCCTGCGTAGAACCATCATTAGAGAAGGCTCATTCAATGGCCAAGTAAATATCCAAGATCTACAACAGATAGCAGCGAACCGCCAGGCATGGAGAGACAGGACTTCTGCCCTATGCGCCGCCTTAGGCTCAAGAGGAAAGACTAACTAAACACATTTACCATGTGCTATCAGTTTAGAATCGTTCAAAAATTCCTTTAAATAAGAATAACTGCAATCTAACATTGTTTACAACTTTTATCTGGTGTAAATAAGACCGAAAAGCAAGGGCCCACGCATTTCCTAAAACCGCGAGTATCTACAACTTTTTAAACACATCAACGTGACTAGTTCACGAAATTTCGATGTCTCGTGGCCTGTGTGTAAATGAAAAACCTTCTTTCGGCATAAAACTTCGTTTCAGGGTATTAAAAATAAGCAAGGGATCGCAAACGAAAGAAACAAACGAACCGCACAAATCTTGGCAATATATTAGTGAAGGATCAAAACAGTTGAGGCTGTTTGGCAATCGGTTGGCGGTTGGCATCGAATCAGTTTAAGTAAATGCTGCTGCAGACGTGTTTGTATAGATCACCATGTATTTATCTCCATTTGATGTGATTTGTTGATTATGTATAGACTTGTTCAAATAATTTTGATAATCAGGGTATTGATCGCACATTTTATTGCTGTCCTGATACGGGCAACTTCGTATTACATGCTGTTAACCATATGCAAGACTGTTCAACATGATAGTTTATTATTTTAGCATTCATTAACAAGGGTGTATTACAGATTGTATTTGACAAGTCTGTCGTTTAAAGGTCTTTCCCTTGACAATTATGCAACAGTTTATTTAATGTCTCGTGTTCTTGTGAAGTGGGGGGTCGAGATGTAACACTTCCAGAACCTGGTCTCCACTTTGTCTGAAAGCTTGTACTACTTGTCACAGATCTCCACTTTTTCTGAAAGCTTGTACTACTGTCACAGATCTCCACTCTGTCATGAAAGCTTGTACTACTGTCACAGATCTCCACTTTGTCTGAAAGCTTGTACTACTGTCACAGATCTTCACTCTGTCTGAAAGCTTGTACTACTGTCACAGATCTCCACTTTGTCTGAAAGCTTGTACTACTGTCACAGATCTCCACTTTGTCTGAAAGCTTGTACTACTGTCACAGATCTCCACTCTGTCTGAAAGCTTGTACTACTGTCACAGATCTCCACTCTGTCTGAAAGCTTGTACTACTGTCACAGATCTCCACTTTCTGTTAAGCTACAATACTATCTCCACTCTCACAAATCTCCACATTTTATCATATATAAAATATGCAGCCCCTATTTCATTTGTTCATTAAATAGCTGTGTAGTTTTCTGTAGTGTGTTGGTACGCATGTTCATTTTATTATTGCTCAGAAAGGTACACGTGTGTGATTATGATAAAATCTAAAGATGGAAATCTTTAAATCTGTGTACATGCCTAGTCATTCACTAGTAGACATTTCACACTATACCATCACTTGATCCTCTCAGTAATTGATTTTGGATTAGGTCTGCTCACTGTCTCAGAGAGTCATCTGGTGAAGTTAGAGCGCATACAGAACGAAGCTATGCGGGTCATTCTGGGATGCACTAGAGACACCCCAGTAGTGTGTATGCGTTACATCCTTGGTCTGCCGACTGTTGCTGGTAGGCTCAAGGTGATGCAGGCGAAGGCATACCTCAGAGTAGCTGCAGACACAGACCACCCACTGCATGAGGCGCTGGACGCAGTTAAGGGTCAGCGACTGATAAGAGGGAAATCATGGATGGCTCAGGCGGAGGATACGATCAGACAGGTGTGCCCCTTAGAGAACATTAGGCGAGGAGAGGAGTGGGTCAGAGTGCCAGCGGAGCAGTCAGACTTGTGCAGAGTTATAATCACATTGAGCCGGGAGTGGCCAGCAGGGGCCACAGAAGTGGAAATCCAGCAACTAATTCAGGACAATGCTCACTCGGGTGATGTGATTATCTACACAGATGGTTCGGTGTCAATAGGTAAGATAAGTGGCTGGGGGTTCATAGCCAAAGCTAATGGTCGATGTTTGGGGCAGGAGAGCCTGGCATATGATACCACAACATCCAGCTTACGAATGGAAGTGGAGGCAGTCTCTGCGGCTCTCCGCTGGATGGAGAATACGACACACACACACACATCGTGATTGTAACTGACTCAGAAAGCATGCTGACGAGGGTGAGGACGGGCAGACTTCGTGCGGAGTGGCTTGCTTCGCTTCGGAGGTCACGGGTGACAAGCATCGCCTGGATCTTTTCTCCGGGGCATGCCGGTGTGCTGGGAAATGAACAGGCGGACAGATTGGCTGGCTCTGCAGAACTTGGTGGAGTATTGATACATGACAAGGCAGACGTGGTTGCGGCCTTGTGGGAGCACGTGCACACCTCGGAGGAGCAAATGGATTACCATGGTCTGGCAAGAATGAGAAAACGAGGAGTGACGAAGAGATCTGGCCGACGCTCAACGCTCAGAGGAAAGGCGAGACGGACTTTTAATCAGATTGCTACTGGTACTATTAGTGTTGGAACTCTTCGCTGGCTGCTGAGGATGGGGACGGATCACTTATGGGAATGCCCCGGATGCTGTGATGTCGATTCCTAAATCAATCAATCAATCAACCAATCACTAGTAGACACATTTCTAACATAAACGAAGGACATTGAGTCAGAAGTGTTACATGATAATCAATGATGGTGATGATATTGGTCAAAGGTTGAAATGGCCTATAGTAACCAAGGTGGACGGACGTAAATTATATCGTGAGTTAATTCACAGTCAGTGACATGGTGTTAAGCAGGCAACACATTAAAGATGTGTAGAAGGGCGTTATGTGTGTCAGTGTGCTGGCTGTGAATTTGTTAGGGTATTCCTAGGTGCATGTGGGCACTGCAGAAGAGCATGTTGTATGGGTGGCTTCATTTAACAGTGCACATCATGTCTCTGGGTTGTGGTCAACGCCTATGTTACGTACTGCTGTCTGATTGTTGCTGATGTCATGTGTGGAACTGCAATTCATGTATGTTGCTGATGTCATGTGTGGAACTGCAATTCATGTATGTTGCTGATGTCATGTGTGGAACTGCAATTCATGTATGTTGCTGATGTCATGTGTGGAACTGCAATTCATGTATGTTGCTGATGTCATGTGTGGAACTGCAATTCATGTATGTTGCTGATGTCATGTGTGGAACTGCAATTCATGTATGTTGCTGATGTCATGTGTGGAACTGCAATTCATGTATGTTGCTGATGTCATGTGTGGAACTGCAATTCATGTATGTTGCTGATGTCATGTGTGGAACTGCAATTCATGTATGTTGCTGATGTCATGTGTGGAACTGCAATTCATGTATGTTGCTGATGTCATGTGTGGAACTGCAATTCATGTATGTTGCTGATGTCATGTGTGGAACTGCAATTCATGTATGTTGCTGATGTCATGTGTGGAACTGCAATTCATGTATGTTGCTGATGTCATGTGTGGAACTGCAATTCATGTATGTTGCTGATGTCATGTGTGGAACTGCAATTCATGTATGTTGCTGATGTCATGTGTGGAACTGCAATTCATGAATGTTGCTGATGTCATGTGTGGAACTGCAATTCATGTATGTTGCTGATGTCATGTGTGGAACTGCAATTCATGTATGTTGCTGATGTCATGTGTGGAACTGCAATTCATGTATGTTGCTGATGTCATGTGTGGAACTGCAATTCATGTATGTTGCTGATGTCATGTGTGGAACTGCAATTCATGTATGTTGCTGATGTCATGTGTGGAACTGGAATTCATATATGTTGCTGATGTCATGTGTGGAACTGCAATTCATGTATGTTGCTTCATTTGATTTTCACATATGCCCCTCTGTTATGTTTTACGTCGGGCAGATACCACTGTTGATATTAGCCTGTAATGTTGGGGGTAATGGGTTTCGGCGTTTCGGTGTTAATGTTTCCCTATTGAGACATATTATAATAATTAATTGAATGATGTTGGCCCCAAGTGGCATTGGCTGATACCATTGTGTGGCATTAATAGTGGTGTGTAATATTGATGTTAACCTGTGATATTGTGATGGATGATCACTGATACTATGTTGATTTATGTGAGTGAACTTCATCAGTGTTGAGATGTGGTGTCCACTTGTTACCAGTGCATATGTTTGGTGCAGGAGAAAACCTGACCAGTGCTGATACCGTGTTAGACTGTGTCTGAGGAACAGTGTGAGAGTGTTGTCTTTCAGAAGCTCAGTCAATCGATGCTGTCTTGTTGGGTCAACGTATAGGTACGTGCGCGTGTGGGTGGGTGGGTTGGAGAGGGGGGCAAGAACATGTCATGGGCTGCAGGTGGTCTGGTCAAGTCAAATCCAATATCCCATCATTGAGATAAGTCGGGTCAGCATGTGACAAGTTTGACTGCGGTGTGAGCATGTGACAAGTTTGACTGCGGTGTGAGCATGTGACAAGTTTCACTGCGGTGTGAGCATGTGACAAGTTTGACTGCGGTGTGAGCATGTGACAAGTTTCACTGCGGTGTGAGCATGTGACAAGTTTCACTGCGGTGTGAGCATCCTGAGAGCATTGCAGGGAGGCACGATCATGTCACACAACATGAGTTGTTATCTTATGATAACATTAGTGCAATTGCAAGGGGTGATGCTGTGGGTGCACCTGCAAGGGGCGATGCAATTGGTGCACCTGCAAGGGGTGATGCAATGGGTGCACCTGCAAGGGGTGATGCAATGGGTGCACCTGCAAGGGGTGATGCGATGGTGCACCTGCAAGGGGCTGATGCAAGTGAGTGCACCTGCAAGGGGTGATGCAGTGGGTGCACCTGCAAGGGTGATGCAGTGGGTGCACCTGCAAGGGTGATGCATGGTGATGCAGTGGGTGCACCTGCAAGGGGTGATGCAGTGGGTGCACCTGCAATGGGTGATGCAGTGGGTGCACCTGCAAGGGGTGATACAGTGGGTGCACCTGCAAGGGGTGATGCAGTGGGTGCACCTGCAAGGGGTGATGCAGTGGGTGCACCTGCAAGGGGTGATGCAGTGGGTGCACCTGCAAGGGGTGATGCAGTGGGTGCAACTGCAAGGGGTGATGCAATGGGTGCACCTGCAAGGGGTGATGCAGTGGGTGCACCTGCAAGGGGTGATGCAATGGGTGCACCTGCAAGGGGTGATGCAGTGGGTAATGTAGTGACAGGGTTGGTTGTATCTGGTAATTCATGTTGTTTGTTGACATGATCGTTAATTCATGTTTTCATTGATTATGTAGAATGTGTAATCGATTATGTTGTGCCTTATTGTTACAGGAATAGCCTACAAACCCTGGTTGTAAGGGGAGGGCACTCCTGGGTTCTGAGTTAATTGTCCAGCAGAGTTTTCCATACCTTTGTTTATGCTTTTATTGTTGATATTGGGATTCTTTTTGGCTAAGTTCATATGTAGGGGACAGCCCTTTGTTGGTAACACCGAGTGTTGTCGTTGGCGTGAGGCAGCCGTTATTTCCACTGTGAGAAGTTCATGGGCCTTTACGGCTCAGGCCGGAGGGAGAATTGTGAAGGGGGACTCTGGTGCTTCTGCTTGAGACCACAAGTAGCCTGACTATGGAAGTCATGGCAGTAAGTAAAGCAATAACATGGCTCGAGACACAGACATTCACTTGGGCATGTGTCCATAGCGAGGAGCGGCTGGCCGAGTGGCTAGAACGCCGGACTCTCCTTCGGGAGACCCGGGTTCGATCCCTCGGTTAAGGTGTGGGGTTTTTTTCTGTCGGGGGCAAAAAGAAAATCCTAACCTGCACAGTTCGCGGTGACTGCACTAGCCAGGCGGCCTTAATTCCTCAGGCTCAAAGACCCCTCTGCCATACAACGCAAGGTACTATATTGGCAGTAAATGACAGTTTTTGTTTTTTTTAATGTGTCCTTATCGACTCAATGAGCATGCTCAAGAGGATAGAGGCGGGGTGGATCCGAAGAGACTGGTTGCTGTCTCTAGAGCGGTCTCAACTGGCAAAGATTAGTTTCATCTTCGTGCCAGGTCATGCGGGAGTACAAGGAAATGAGCGGGCTGACAAGCTCGCAGTTGAGGCTACTGTGGAGGGCGGACGCGCCATGGACCAGGCTGACATTCTGAATGCTCTACGAGAAGTAAGACTTTTGCGTGAACCAAGTGATGACTGTGAATCTACAATCATGGTCAGACTGCGAGAATAGCAAATTAAAAGAGGTGTGGCCAAACAAGACCACTACCCAGGAAGCCAAAGAAGATTGATAAACCAACACAGAACCGGTGTCGTTAGCCGCTACACGCTGTGGGATTTGCTGAGGAGGGTATCCGAGCACTTGTGGACTGAATGGTTCGATGTGCAATGAGGATGATCTGTCGACTGACTGACTGGACTGACTGACTAACTGGCTGGACTGGACTGGACTGACTGACCTAAACTAAACTAAACTAAACTAACTGTGGGATCATAGGGTCACTGTCCTGTAAACACCAATGATATGTTATGTCTGGATTCCCAATTATCCTTGAATCATAAGGTCTGGTCAATAAAAGGCTTAATTGAGTTAAATTTCTGTTATGGTGTTGTGTCTCAGTCGGCCTGGGCGGGTCGGCCTGAGAGGATGTCCTGCTGTAATACTCAGTGCACTCCGTGGACTGAGCCTGGTTTCTGGGATCTGTTTATGATTGGGGCCTAGCCCATTGTTGATTCCCAGTGTACCCGTGGTGGTCTGTGTAGTTGTACTTTGTGTCTTGATGCTGGATTTGTCATTCTGGAACTGTTGTTTTAGTAAATAAACGTTTCCATTTTGTTGTTCTCAATTTGTTTGTTTAGTGTGGTTTGTTTAGTATATTGTTTCTGTTAGTCTGTCATCAAATCTGGCACAGCCAAGCTCTCAAATCTACTGATTGGAATGTACAATCAAGTACAGTTCCCTGTCAGAGAACCCGAGTTTCTTCTCATATCTATTCCTTTACTTTTCGTGTTAACCGTGGAGATAGGACAGGTTTCTCTTTGTCTTCTTTTTATTCTTCTCTTCTTCTCTAGCTCATGGGCTGTCAGTGTTGTGCTCTACGCCGCTTCTTGTCATAGTGACAGAAGTAGGAAGTTCCTCTTTGTCTATTTCTCTTCTTCACCCAGTCTCTCTCTCTCTCTCTCTCTCTCTCTCTCTCTCTCTCTCTCTCTCTCTCTCTCTCACACACACACACACACACACGCACACAAACACACTCATTCACACTCACTCACACACGCACACACTGAAAGAGACAGAGAGATCAGGATGGTGGTATGTACATTCACTCACGCTCAGATGGCGGCCTCTACAATGCTTAGAGACTGAAGGCCAAGACCAAAATTGGGAGGGTACAGTTCAGAGAGTTGATGTTTGCAGATGATGCTGCAGTTGCGACCCACTCTGAGGAAGAATGACAATGTCTACTATCTGCATTCTCCAATGATTATTCTGAATTTAGTTTAACAATTAGCAAAAAGAAGACACAGATTATGTCACAAGGTGCACATGGGGTATTGACGACGCTGAACTGGAGATAGTAGACCATTTTACATATCTAGGATAAGTGGTAAATAGCAATTATCCCTAGATCAGGAAATCAACATCCGGATTGGTAAGGCAGCAACAACAATGAACAGGTTAAGCAAAAAGAGTCTGGGAGAACATGAAGCTTCACTGCCAAAACAAATTTCCTTGTCTATCAAAGCCTGTGTCCTTAGTACTCTTCTTTGTGGCAGTGAAACCTAGATCAACTTACTTCACACCAAGAGAAACGTTTAAAGAGCTTTCATATACGTGTGTCTGCGAAGAATTACTTGGTATTAAGTGGCAAGACAAAATCACAAATACTGAAGTATTGGAAAGATCAGATTGTATGACGGTTTGTTCCATGCTCAGTCTTCGTAGACTTAGATGGATAGGACATCTTAGGAGGATGGATAATGGTAGAATACCAAAGGACATCTTTTTCGGTGAATTACAAATGGGTAAGAGATCATCGGAGTCGGCCTCTACTACGATACAAAGATGTGTGTAAGCGGGACATGATTGATACAGGCATTGATAATGCACAGTGGGAGCAAATCGCCGCTGAACGTGTTGCCTGGAGGGCAAATATTAGAAATGAAATAAAGACAAAGGAGAAAATGATTGCAGATATGTTACATATTGAGCGAGTGAGACGTAAGATGGTGCATGATGGTGGAAATGGGCATGTGTTCACAGGCATTCATGTGAACTAACATTTACAGCGGGAATTGGTCTGATCAGCCACATTCGCTACAGCCATGTGTTGTAGTTATTATCCCTTGTTTATAACACAATGGAACAAATTATCGTCTATCAAGACGGCAAGGTGCCAATGAATAGAGAGAGAGAGAGAGAGAGAGAGAGAGAGAGAGAGAGAGAGAGAGAGAGAGAGATGTTCATGTAGTTGTAAAAGTGTGTGTGTGTTGTGTTGTTTGTGTGTTGTTTGTGTGTTGACGAATGCTTAGGCCGCTACGTCCATGTGTGTTTTTAATGATGGTGTTCTAGTGAAGCTGACCGATTCTACACTACCTGCCGTGTTTAGGTGATTCATTCAGTGTTGAATTAGGGAGCATTCAAGCAATGGATATTGGAAGTCAAAAGAAATTAAACTTAACAGCAGATTCAGAATATTCAATTCTTTTACACTAGTGCTGCTATATCGGTCAGAAACACGGAGAACAATGAAGACGATAGCAAGTAAACTACACACATTCACAATTTGATGTCTGCGTAAAGTAGAAGGAAGACAATGAACAGGATAGAGTCACCAATGTGGAGAGAGCTGGACAAATACCAGTGAACCAATGTGGAGATCATGGAGAGAGCTGGACAAATACCAGTGAACCAATGTGGAGCTCATGGAGAGAGCTGGACTAATACCAGTGTACCAATGTGGAGCTCATGGAGAGGGCTGGACAAATACCAGTGAACCAATGTGGAGATCATGGAGGTAGCTGGACAAATACCAGTGTACTTATGTGGAGATCATGGAGAGAGCTGGACAAATACCAGTGAACTAATGTGGAGATCATGGAGAGAGCTGGACAAATACCAGTGAACCAATGTGGAGAGAGCCGGACAAATACCAGTGAACCAATGTGGAGCTCATGGATAGAGCCGGACAAATACCAGTGAACCAATGTGGAGCTCATGGAGAGAGCCGGACAAATACCAGTGAACCAATGTGGAGCTCATGGAGAGAGCCGGACAAATACCAGTGAACCAATTTGGAGCTCATGGAGGGAGCCGAACAAATACCAGTGAACCAATGTGGAGCTCATGGAGGGAGCTTGACAAATACCAGTGAACCAATGTGGAGCTCATGGAGAGAGCCGGACAAATACCAGTGAACCAATGTGGAGCTCATGGAGAGAGCCGGACAAATACCAGTGAACCAATGTGGATCTCATGGAGAGGGCTGGACAAATACCAGTGAACCAATGTGGAGCTGATGGAGAGAGCTGGACAAATACCAGTGAACCAATGTGGAGCTCATGGAGAGAGCTGGACAAATACCAGTGAACCACTGTGGAGCTCGTGGAGAGAGCTGGACAAATACCAGTGAACCACTGTGGAGCTCGTGGAGAGAGCTGGACAAATACCAGTGAACCAATGTGGAGCTCATGGAGGGAGCTTGACAAATACCAGTGAACCAAGAGACGAAAAAACGGACGCTGGCGCTAAGTCGGACATGTTTTTCTTCTTTTGCATATCCTTTCACAGGACATCGCTGTCAACACCAGCATTTTACTGCTGTTGCTGATGTCTTGGCAAGTTTTACGTTCAGTTGTTTACCATTGCATTCTGAACGACCGGCTGCCATACCAAATCGTTAAAACCCAGCGCAACGCAGTCTGCTGCCTAATCGGGCGCAGCTGTGTTTCAAACATGGATAAGCGGGCTTACGAATCGCGTCCTTACGCTCTTAGCCACGGAGACCGTGAAGTAGGGCCTACATTAGGAAAATCTTAGAATAGCACAACTAGAATCCTTTGCACCTCTGATGTGTATGCTGACACACCATTTATTTGCCCATGCAACAAATGTATCTACCGCTCTTTGTCGGCGATCTGGTGGCCACTGATGCATGTTCATTTGTGCTCCATAGAACCAGGTCACCGGCGTACATTGCCGCTTTAATTCCATGCGGTATATTAGCAACAAGATCATTGATGAAGATTAGAAAAAGTGTGGGTGCCAATGAGCGTTTGGTGCTCGTTGAGTTGCTAGGTGTTGTAGTGCTTTGTCAAATGAGCGGACTTATTACTCTGGCACTTTCTTCGAGCGCGATTAGAGCTCTGCTTTATTTTCTGGATACGATTGAAGCTCTCATTTATTGTAGAACACGATTGCAGCTCTACTTTATTTTCTGGATGCGATTGAGGCTCTGGTTTATTGTAGAGCGCGATTGCAGCTCCTACTTTGTTTGCTAGATGTTTCCGATGCCTAGGGATATTAGTTATAACTTCTCATCTCCCGTCCATATCGTCACCGTGGTTACTTCTCTCTCGGCTTCGTCGTCTACACCGAGAGACAGGCTCTGTTACTTGGGTATTCATCTTCGCTTTGCTGATTACTATTCAACACTTTATCTTGCTAATTGTAAACTCTGCCATTCTCTACAGATTGTATGAACTCACGATCGAACACATCTCTGCACTCCGACACAGATGAGACTCGGACACAAGTGTAGTTTTTCATCTATAATAAACACTCTAGAGTAGACAATCATGTATGCCACATTATACTATATACAACACTGCTAAACACTTCATAAAAGAGTGGCTCAGTGTCGGCCATAACTCATCGTTGTCATGTGGTCCGCACTAGACGAAACCACAAACCAGACTGACTTGCCCGGACCCCACTTCCATGTTGACTTGGGAAGTGAGTCCCTAACGTTTTCACGTTGTGTGAAATGTACCCACTTTTCTCTATCCAGGTGTCCACTTACTGAACACTGCCATAACCTCTAATATCTAACCTGGGTTATGGCTTGACTATGCCATGACGTCACCAAGGTCATGGCAGTGAGGGACAAGACTCCGCCCTGGGGAACACCGTGGCGCAATAGTACTTTCTTGCTCTTTGAGTCCGTCTATCTGGACTCGGACTCTTCTGTTGTGCAAGTATGCTTTCGCCCATTTGTACATTCTTCCATTGACTTTACAGTTTCTGCATCAGACTTTCTTTCCAGACTTTGTCAAACGCTTTCTTCAGATCTATCCATGCAGCAAGCACCAGCTTCTTCTCTTGGAATGCATCCTCAATTTCTTGAGAGAGGTAGGTTGTCTGATCTTCCGTAGATGTCCCATGCTTTCTGAGTCAGTTACAATCACTGATGTGTGTTTGTACCGTATTCTCCATCCAGCGGAAAGCTGCACTGACCGCCGTCCACCTCCATTCTTAAGCTAGATGTTGTGGTATCATATGCCAGGCTCTCCTGCACCAAACGGCGACCATTAGCTTTTGCTAAGAGCACCCAGGCACTTCTCCTGCCTCTCAACAGACGAGACGGACATATAATCAGATTGCTACTGGTACTGTTAGTGTTGGAACTCTTCGCTGGCTGGTGAGGATGGGGACGGAGCGCTTATGCCCCGAATGCTGTGATGTCGGTTCCTAAATCAATCAATCAATCAATCATCTTCTTTCTAGTATGGGGACGCCTGTACTAAAATTAGATTCGGGGAAACCCGTTCGGGGAGTTCCACTTCGGGAATATTCTCGGACTTTCTAGAACGTTATTTCTCGGAGCTACTTTTCACCCGGGTCTAACTTAAGACCAAGATTTCTTCAGGCGAAATTTCCCTGAGGGTCAGACCCCAGAAAGTTGCTTTGTAAGAAATACTTCGGCGTGCATGACTGATCTCGGACTGGCCTGCGAGAATGGGAAGTTGGTCCATCCAGCCAGGCAGTTTGGCTTCTGACCAATGGCAGTGACAGCAACACAGCAAGGCGCCGTCTGGTTGTCTCTCCAAGGTGGTCGACAGTTTCATATGGCCAAGTGTTTGTGTATTTCTGTATAATATGGCCAAGTGTTTGTGTATTTCTATATAATATAGCCAAGTGGATGATGTATCTCAGTATGATAAGGTAAGAGTTGTTTATATTCTATCCCCGAAGCGATGAACGGTCTTATATCGTTGCGAGGCGAACAGCTTGGATCGTATCGTCGCCTGTCCATAACGGGTGGCCAATGTGGCCTGTAGTAGTACTAGCAGGATACGTGACCGTTTGTGTCCAAGACAGATCCTATACCTGATAACGGGGATTGGACAGAACCTTCTCATTCGTTATCAATCACGGTTAGGCCGCGGGCGTATAGCAACGTTCTTGAATCAACCCTCTATACTATCCTCTCTACATTGTTGAGTATAGACAAGGCATATAACTGCCCATATTGTTTAAGGGACTGTTCCGTGGCGGAGCGGCCACACAACTTTTAGCCTGTCTTACAATACGGGGTAAATTAACCAGAGACTGATTCCATCCATCCACCTCGGGAAAATATGAGGAGATGGTCGACACGGGGAGTACCGTTCGAAAGATAAGCCCAGAGAGGTAAATACAGGCTTTACCCCACTGGAAGAAGCTGTAAATCATTAAGTCATTACTCGATGAAGCGAGGCACTATAGCATATACAGAGAATATTTTAAAATGAGGTTTCTACTTATAAATCATCACAGTTGGATACAGCTTGACAAGACGAATCTAACGTTATCTCAAAGAAGAGCGTTTGTTAATTCTAAGCGGAGTTATGCATTTTTTGTGTGTCTAATTTAAAACCAGGAAGTGTAATGATGTCCCAAGAGATAGGGGAGATGTTATCGCGGCTCATTAAATTGGAAGCTGAGAAATGCTGCCTTCTATTACTGTGGCTTGCTTAATTTTAAACGGATAACATAGACCCATATATCATTACGTCTGGGGCTGGCGAGACCTAACTTGACGTATTATCTATTTTTCAATAGGATGTGCCGAGACCTAATTAACAATTAAAAATGGCTGCCAATTGTTTATTATTCATTAAAAGCCTGCCACATTGCTAACAAACCTGGTAAGATGTATATTTTATTGTGCGTTTTGGTAGCAGGGAAGTAAAGGTCACATTCCTCTTTTGATAGAATGTCGAGAGGATTGAGAGGATCGACTTCATTGCACCGGGTTTTACCCCATATGGCTCGGTCTCTTTTCCGCAGGGCGGCCTGCTGAAAGCATCGTACAAAGCACGAGAGTCTCAGTCTCCGAGAAAAATGCACTTGACTTTTAAGACTTTTCGATAGGATGTGCTGTGACCTAATTAATAATTAAAAATAGCTGTCAGTTTATATTAATTAAATGTCATGTGAAATGTTCGTCGTTAGTAAAATAACAATTCATGAAAATGTACTCATTTTGTCTTAATGTACCAACTGCAATTGCGACAGCTTTCTTTTGTTGATTAAATATCATGCATTAATGTAAGTAAATAAGTTTGTAACTGCTGCATAAATTAAGCAGCAGTTAATTAAGTATTAAAATATAAAATAATAAAAAGTAAAAATATTAATTAATTAAATATTCACTAAAATTGATTTCTACTTCTGCTCTATAATTACACTGTTCTGTATCTAAAAGTGAGCAATTAATAATTAAATACTAACTCTTTAAAAAAAACCATAACTTATTTCACAGTATTTTATTTAAATCTAAATAATTATGTACTGGTGCTGCTAAGAAAAAAGTACTCCTTACAGGTTTACAACAGACAGGGTCTGAAAACTGGCTTTCAAAATTATTTTCAGTCATGTCAAAGGGTGACAAATTATACAAGTACACAGATAAATTACTGCTACAAATATAACTTGTATTCTGTTTAATTTTAGTAGTTAAATTGCCAGTTCTAATTATAAAATAAAAAGGAGTCCGCTCTGCTATACAACGCAATGCTAACGGCATAGGTCCGCCATTTTGAGTTTTGCGATATCTCATTGACATTGTTATGGGTAGCGGGGTAGGGGTATCCCCTATCAAAGGAGAAGTAAGGCGCCTTCTTCCCCCCGCTAGCCTACGGGACACCCTTTGGCAAGGTGGAGTACCCGTTTAGCCCCCCGATCAGGGTTACATGAAGCCATGGGGGCAGGTGGTGGATGAAGATGCAGAGCAGCCGACAGATAGTTGATAGGTTATGGTCTTCACCTTCATGACGGTAGGCAAAGGATCTCTTCTTTGAAGAGACAATGGCTACGGTCACTGACCAGTATGGTCACTGCTAGGAAGGAAAGCAATGGCAAACTACCTTCTTTATAGATGCCAAGAAAATCCGTAAGACATGGACGACTGAAGAAATTTTACAACTAATGGAAACAAGAAGACAGAACAAAAATAATCCTGCCAAATATGAAGAAATTCTCAGAAAAGTCAGAACCTTATGTAGGGAGGCAAAAGAAACATGGCTTGAGAAAAACTGCGAAGAAATTGAAAAACTATACAACAGTAAACATGCGAAACTAATGCACAAAAGAATCCAGGAGCTTACTAATCAAAGAACACGTACATCAGCAGGCTGCCTAAAGACCAAAGATGGAAGAGTCATAATAGAAAAAGATCAGATCTTACATGTATGGTCAGATTACGTGAAAAACCTTTATGACGACAACAGAGACGAACACTAAGATGTTCAAAATAATAATGAAGGACCATCAATTTTGAAGATGGAGGTTCAGAATGCTCTTAACCATATGAAATCTGGCAAGACCCCCGGTTCAGACAGCGTCACAACAGAAATGATATGGAATAGATAAAGTTACCAGTCTGCTTAATACAATATATGATACTGGAAATATACCTCAGGAATTATGTAATTTTGTATTTATTGCAATCCCAAAGAAATCAGGAGCCGTGGAATGTGATCAACATCGAACAATTAGTATAATGAGTCACATCACGAAGATTTTGCTAAGAATTATCATGCAAAGAAGTAGGAGGAAAATACAACCTGAAATAGGAGAAGAACAATGGGTTTGTAGAAGGAAAGGGTACAGTAAATGCTGTGTATATACTGAGAACCGTAATTGAACGATCTATAGAAGTAAACAAAGATCTACACCTTTGCTTTATTGACTACACAAAGGCTTTCGATAAAGTGATACATGTCGACATGATAAGGATGCTTGAAGATCTACAAATTGACGGAAAAGACCTTAGACTTATAAAAAACATATATTGGAAACAACAAGCTGCCAATATCAGCCTATTAAGAGAGGTGTGAGACAGGGATGTGTAATGTCTCCAGATATGTTTTCCCTGTACAGTGAAAGTATTTTCAGAAATATTGAAGATATGGAAGGAATCAACATTGGGGGACGATGCATCAATAACATTAGATATGCGGATGATACAGTCTTGATTGCAGATAATGAACAGGACCTGCAACATTTAGTAGATGCAGTTGTTACACGCAGTGAACAACGAGGGTTAGAATTAAATTGTAAAAAGACACAGATTATGGTCGTCACTAGGAAGAACGAAATACTACAATGTAATATACAAGTAAATGGGAATATTCTTCAACAAGTGAATAGGTACAATTATCTCTGAAAATGATTCGTTTGGG
>JACEFZ010012519.1:0-27500 GCA_014155875.1 Cepaea nemoralis
AATCCTTCTCCTAAGGATAGAACATTTGAAGTTGTAATATATGCACTAATAATCATGATAGTAAAATCCTCATGTGAATCATCATTTAATATATTAAAAGTGATTTAGAATATTAATTGAAAAAAAAGGTACAGGTAGATTTAAGACAAGGTAGATTAACCAAGACCCAAATTTTCAACATGAGAAATATCTTAGAGACACACAGAGAACGCAGTGTAGATATTCATGTTATTTCCTAGACCAGGGATCGGCAACCTTTGTGTATTCTTGCACCGAAGCATTATTGTAAAGTCACTCAGCGTGACACCTAAGACCTTACAAATTGACACAGCGTGCCACCTAAGGCCTTTTAAATTGACCCAGCATGCCAACCTAAGCCCACCATATTTGTATACAGAACAGTCATTGAACAAATTAATTTGATCTTAATCTTGTATTAACATGTTTCCGATACATTAAATAACTGCTGTGTTTGTGTCTATTATTCAATGCCATAGGTACATTTTGTTAAGGCAGAAAGTTCAATAGTTTGAAGAACAAAACATTTGAACGTCTCCGTATTATTTAATAACAAGACCACCAATTCTGCTTTGGTCGATGCGACAGCTAATGAACTATAGAGTTGATAGTAGGTGTGGTCGGGAGACTGAGAAAGGAGATGACGGAAAACAGCTACTTCCATAAGGTTGTTGTTCCACGCTCATTCTGGTAGTACCATCACATCACACATTCGTAACTCCTGTATCTAACAACTTTCTTTGTAAGGGCATGTGATGACAGGCGTGGCTTTAAAATAATTATATGCTTCAGTTGAACTTAAAAATAAAAGCTTGAATGAGATCGTACACTGTTGCGCTAGTACCAATGATGAGAGTTGCTGCACGCACTAGGAACCAATAATATGATAATTGTTGATCTTACTGTGTAAGATATATATGCCACTTGCCATAAGAACATACTTCAAAGCACCTTCTCTAAGGGCAATTGGAAAACACGAAAGGAACATCTAGGGGGTGGGGGGGGGGAGAGGTGGTCATATTTGACACGGACACAACAGTCTAGGAGGGCATGGTTTCTATAGACTGTTTACTTTTGTCTGCCCCAAATTAAAATTCCATATCTTAGTAACCAACTGAGGGAAAATGATGAGATTTAGCATATAACCTTATCATTTTGTCCACCCAACAAAAACAGTTTTATTCTTGAGATTGTACAGCAGATTTCAAAATGTGTTTACAGGCGGTATATAATTTACGGGTCAGAGATGAAGTTCATATTATTACATGTATTACACCTTCACACGGAAACATTAGCATTGAATAGTTAATTTTCTCGTGGGACACGTTATTGGCCTTATGAAAAGAGCCTCGCGTAGTAGAACGGTGAGGGTTCAGAGGTGTTGTCAATAATGTGGGTGCTTTCTTGAAATCTGATTTTTTGTTGTTGTTAATCTTACCATTTACCGCTAACATCTGAATGTATGAATATTGTTGAATGGGATTGAATGTAAACTTTTGTACACTTCAAAGCATCGCTATGAAGTTGTACACATATTTTTATCAAGAAGCTGATCGCAGGAAACTGTTTCATATACTATTACAAATCCCGAGAAAAGAACAGTGCATGCATTGGGTTTGAGTAAACGGTCATTTCGTCGATTGGTGCTGGAATCTGGAATGAAACCACCACGCAATAAGCAAACGGTAGGTAGAAAGACAATTGTAGACAGCATTGACAAGGATGTCATAAGGCGAGCTATTATTAAAATGCTGGATGCCAAAGACACAGTGACTGTAAGAAAACGTAGGGTGTGGCTGAGAAAGAACATTGACATAGAGCTATCCAAGACAACTTTGTAGAAAATTATAAGGACATTAAACTTAAAAAAAGTGAAATGGCGAATCATGACCGCCCAGGGGCGTCACTAGGGGGGGGGGGGGTGCGGGGGGTGCTGGCCGCACCGGGTGACACCATCAAGGGGTGACACCAAAATAAAAAAATTGCAAATTTGACAAAGCAGACATAGCAAAATAACAAAAATTTAACTTTGTCCGAGTTTGTCGAAGTTCTTTATTTATGTTTTACCTGAAGTATTGAAGTTATATTGTTCAATTTGTTTTCTTTCTTATGTCCTTATTAACTTTTTGACTTATTTTACAAACATTACTATATGCGATTATATATGGTACAGGAACACTCGGAAGAAGACCATGGTGAAAGTCTAGAGGGGTGACACCAAGAGTTTACCGCACTGGGTGACACCAACCCCAGTGACGCCACTGTGACCGCCCACGCTTTCCGGCATGGCACATGATTGATTGATTGATTGAAACTTCACGTTTAGGAAGTACAATTTAGGTAGAAATATCATTTGCGAGCAATACCATTTAGGAGCCAAGAGAAGCAAATACCTATGTGAAATAAGGGAAATATGCAAAGAAAATTATGATATAGAGTATTTGGATGAAGCTTCGATCAATGCGCACCACACAAATGAAGAGGAATGGCAATCAGTTGATGGAAAGATAAAGCGATATGCGCTCAGTAGTATAGGACAGCATTTGGTCATAGCCCATGCTGGAAGTACGCAGAATGGCTTACAACAGAATTCTGGACTCGTGTTCGTATCAAAGCATACAGACAAAAGAGAGTATCATAATAAGATGAATGGTAATGTATTTAGAGATTGGCTCGAGAATACAGTGCTTCCATCCCTAGATAGACCGTCGTGTCCAATTATGGATAATGCATGATATCACAATGGTGTTGCCCAAGAAGACAAAACACCTACAGCATCGAGCACAAAGGGAGCAATAAAGATATGGCTCCGAACGGAAAACATACCATTTCCAGAAACGTATTTCAAGATAGAATTGTTGTCCCTTGTAAAACAGACGCCAAAAAGCAAGGAATATCAAATCGACAAGTTGATAGAAGAGCATGGCCATAGGTGCTTGAGACTTCCGCCGTACCATTCTCATTTAAACCCTATAGAACTTGTGTGGGCTAAAATTACAGAAGGACAGGTTGACAATACTACATTCAAATTGTCTGACGTCAAGATACTAACCCAGTCCGCGCTATTAAATATTGATAAAAGTTACTGGAAAAAAAATGTGAGGACCATGTGTTGAAAGAGGAGGATGACTATTGGAGAAAGGATGAATTGAATTTTATGCAACCGAGAGCAGTCATCAACCTACTGGAATCGTCCGACATAGAATAAGGTCTGGGCAGATCGCAGACATTAAGCTACTGCACACCTACTGGGATATTCTTACTCCAACTATTCAGTAGAAGAATTACAGGCCCTTAACATGATAGTATCGGCACAAGCAATACAACTTGTCAATGGCAACAGTTTGTATTCCAAAATGATGAATTTTCAATTCCGTAAGCCCTCAACAATGGCAAACAACTGGCAATGAAAAATAAAAACCTCTAGGCGCATTGAATACCAACCGAAGCGTAATATTGCAGTGGGATCTGACATATTGTGGCATAACAAAAAACATGACATGAGAAGAAACACGTTGCCAAATGAGGAGACAACACACGAACATACTAATTATTCTATAAACTTCAATGGAAAGAGGACCAACATCTTGACAGTTAAGAAGGAAGCCCACTACAGAGACATTCACAGCTAAATTCGTCGTGCAAAATAGGTAATCATGTTCCGTCTCAGCAGAGTAGATATTGCATCCATTCCCATACGAATCAGGATACGCCTTGTGTCGTCATCCTACTGGCGGAACATTACTGTAAAACAAGTTTGTTAGCGAGACGTCACTCGTTTTTCACCAAAACATCAAAGAAATGTCGCC
Organism: Cepaea nemoralis; assembly: GCA_014155875.1. Classification (NCBI taxonomy): domain Eukaryota; kingdom Metazoa; phylum Mollusca; class Gastropoda; order Stylommatophora; family Helicidae; genus Cepaea; species Cepaea nemoralis. The sequence goes on from JACEFZ010012519.1 coordinate 3,828, forward strand.
GCTTTCCATGATTTAAGTTGCTTTTGAACCTATCAAAGACATATTCCTTGGGTGGGAGTAAATATAAGACGTCAGGAAAAATTTCATAACGATGCAACTGACAGTCTTCAAACTAATTGATCGTGAATGAAGGCATTCATTTCTGGACAGACTATAGACGTGGAGACACACAGTATGACATCTTGAACTCGGTGAACAGAAATTATTCCAACAAGCTGAGGAAGAGAGAATCCGGCTAAATGAAAGTTAAGCTATGCGGTTGGAGCCTTTCCGGCCAGAATACTCGTAGTGTGGCAAGTATGATGGAGGGAGACTATTGTTATAAGTTCTTGGTGTAGATAGAGCAAACTTCATCATTGTGTGCGAGTACTATTGATTGTATGTGAGTGATATTGATTGTTTGTGAGTAATATTGATTGTGTGTGAGTAATGTTGATTGTGTATGAGTAGTATTGATTGTGTGTGAGTAATATTGATTGTGTGCGAGTTATATTGATTGTGTGCGAGTAATATTGATTGTATCTGAGTAATATTGATTGTGTGTGGGTAATATTGATTGTGTGTGAGTAATAACGATTATGTGTGAGTAATATTAATTGTGTGTGAGTAATATTGACTGTGTGTAAGTAATATTGATTGTGTGCGAGTACTTTTGATTGTGTGCGATTACTATTGATTGTATGTGAGTAATATTGATTGTGTGTGAGTAATATTGATTGTGTGTGAGTAATATTGATTGTGTGCGAGTTATATTGATTGTGTATTAGTAATATTAAGTGTTTGTGAGTAATATTGATTGTGTATGAGTACCATTGACTGAGTGTGGGTAATATTGATTGTGTTTGGGTAATATTGATTGACTGTGAATAATAGTTATTTCGTGTGAGAGACATTGATTGTCCATCAATCCATCCATCATGTGCCATGCCATCTCACTCGATCACCAGAGTCGTGTATCAGCTCCGTGTTTCTATCTCGACCATGCCACGTGGCCAATCCATCCAGGTATTTGCTTCTCGGTCTTCCCCTTTGTCTCTTCCCTTCAATCTTGCCAGTTGTCACCAAGTTCTAAACGCCATTCCTTCTCATAATATGTCCAAACAAATTGTAACTGTCTACGTCTAATTTCTCTAATAAATTTACGATTTTCATGTGTCTCCTGTAGTACTTGGTCACTGGTTTTTCTGTCTGTCTATGGTGTTCTTTGCATTTTCCTCGGAATCCACATTTCCACAGCCATCGGATGGTTTTCAGCTTGGCTGCTCATAGTCCACGCTTCACATCCAAACAAAAGTATAGGTTCTATGCAGCACTTCAACACGCTTTTTCTCGTGTCAATTGATATCTTTTTATTGGTCAGTATGTTTTTCATCTTGCAAAAGGCTACCTTCGCAATGGCAATTCTTGTTCTAATCTCTTCAAGGCATCTCCCATCAGATGTTATGACTGTTCCGAGATAACAATATCGATTCACTTGTTTCAGAATATGCCCATCTGCTCGTATATCACATTGTGGTATTTCCTTCTTCCCAGTGACGACCATAATCTGTGTCTTCTTAATATTCAATTCTAACTCTAATTGTTCACTGTGAGCAACAACCGCATCTACAAAATTGTGCAGGTCCCGTTCATTGTCTGCAATCAAGACTGTATCATCTGCATATCTAATGTTATTGATGTATCGTCCCCCAATGTTGATTCCTCCCATATCTTCTATTTTTCTGAAAATATTCTCACTGTACAAGGAAAAAAGATCTGGAGACATTACACATCCCTTCTCACACCTCTTTTAATAGGTTGATATTGGCCTACATCGTTCTCAATTATGATGGCAGCTTGTTGTTTCCAATATATTTTTTTTTTTTTACAAATCTAAGGTCTTCTCCATCAATTTGCAGATCTTCAAGCATCCTTATCATGTCGACATGTCTCACTTCATCGAAAGCCTTTGTGTAATCAATAAAGCAAAGATATAGATCTTTGTTTATTTCTATAGAACGTTCAATTATTGTTCTCAGTATATACACAGCATTTACCGTACCCTTGCCTTCTACAAACCCACATTGTTCTTCTCCAATTTCGGGTTGTATTTTCTTTCTAACTCTTTGCATGATAATTCTGAGCAAAATCTTCGTGATGTGGCTCATTACACTAATTGTTCGATGTTGATCACACTCCAAGGCTCCTGATTTCTTATGGATTACAATAAATATAGAATTGCATAATTCAGGAGGTATATCTCCAGAATCATATATTGCATATGTGAGTGGTAATAATTGTGTGTGAGTAACATTGAATGTCTGTGAGTAATATTGAATGTGTGGGCTTACAATTGATAGTAAGTACAGCCAATGCAACTTTGACACGGCATAACGACCATTGACCATATGGTGTCTGACCCTTATAGTTATAGACCCATGTCCACTCGGTGACTGATGTGATCAGTGCCACGCCAGCTTTATTTTCCAATACATTTCTTGGTACTCGTGCTATTCTGGGTCGTCCTGGGACTTCTGATAAATTGTAATAATCCGCCCCCAATGAAGATTCGAACCCATGACTACAGGGCTGGCAGGCTAGCGTCTGGCCACTGCTCAACCGCGGATTTAAAAAGTGAAAGTGTGAGAGTAATATTGATCGTTTGTGTCTGCCACTGTTTATGGGTGATATTGATTGTAAGTGACTAATATTGATTATGCATAATAGGGTTCGTTTGTGAGTAATATTTATTGTGTGTGAATAATAATGACTGCATGAGTAATTTTGATTTGTTAAAGTAGTATTGATTGTGTGTGAGTAATAATGAACAGGTTAATTGATAGAAGTGAGTACTGCTGATGGTAGTATTGATAGGCACGAGTCGTGATCGACAATGGCGATACGAGATAAATAAATAAATAACGCCAAAAACGCATTTTATGTTATCACATGTCGTAGATAACATTCATAGAAAATACACCGCACAGACACACGAACAGACAATAATTTACGAGAAGTCTTGTTCTGCACGCTTTGAACTCAAGAATAGTCTATACACAAGTTACTACTTCTAGCACGCTGTAGTGAATTTTGCGTGTAGATTAGCTGTTCCTATTACCAGTGCCCTTCGCCATCATGCGCTCCACTTCGACTTCTGAGGTATTTTGCAATTTACGTCCACATGTCAAGGATGAGATGTTAAAATTTTAGTCCTACAGACCGGTCTAGGTGTTAAACCCGCTACTTCGGCTTCAGCACACTGGATGTTTAAGATCGAGCGCTTTATTCATTCGGCCATTGTAACCTCCTGACCAGGAAATTTTTTTTTTTTGAGTGGTAAGCTTCCTGTTCTCCTAGACCAGTGGTTCTCGACCTTTTCTGACCCATGGACCCCTTCACCATATGTTTAGAATGTCAACCCCTCAACCTATCTTTCCTGACTATAAGTTCCCCCTCCCGTCCACAGTATCTGTAAAAATGGAAGGTAAATTTAATAACATAAACTAGAACAAGTCTAGACGTCTACATAAAACATGATTTTGCGGGTCTGCTTACGATATAAAATTAATTTCAGAAGGGCCAGAAGTACAGAACTGTAACGAATGGAAGGAAAAACAATAACAAGTACTCAATTTTTGTATTAACGCGATCTTGAAATAATCTTACCCCCCCCCCCCCCCCCCCTCCCCCTTCCATCCTGGAAACCCTAAAATTTCCCCATTGGGGGAAATTCCCCACCCGTTGAGAACAACTTTCCTAGACTCTTGTTGTTAACCTGTTCATTGTTTTTGCTGCCTTACCAGTCCTGATATTGATTTACTGATCCAGGGATAATTTATTGCTTCACTCCGATTCTAGATACCTGAAATGGTCTACTATCTCTAGCTCTGCGTCGTCAATAAAGATTCATGGTACCCCATTTGCACCTTGTGTCATAATCGGTTTCTTAGTTTTGCTAATTGTTACATCAAATTCATAACAAGCATTTCGGAATGTCTTTTACAGACATATTACTTGTTGGGGAACCCCTGCGGGAATTTAAATAGACATGAGAAATTCACTCACACATATTGATCGGCACTTACAGAAGTAGAAAACAGAAGTAGACATTAAAGGCCTAATAGATATTGTTGAGTGTCACTTCATTGAAACATTTTCAGGTATGAGGTGTACATTCCGGTGTAGCCACTACAACAGTCAATTTATATATTATCTAGTTAGTTGTCTAATCCTCATTTCTCTCCTCTGCTTATATGAGTGCATCCCAAAACCGGTGAATTCATTTCCCAGACACACATTAAACTACAACTAATATAACCTTACCAATTTTTTTTTAGATCCTGATTTCAACCGACGCAACCAGGAGCTTAAAACGTCGCTTAAAAGTCGACAGGGTCGACTTCATTGCACCGGGTTTTTATCCTATATGGCTCAGTCTCTTTCCGAAGCGAACTGCCGAAAGCGTCCAGGAGCATCCCCCATTACATCCACTATTGTTATTTTATATTGTTTCATTTCTACGTTTTACCGCAGTTCCACTAATTTTATTCATACTTTAACTACTTGAACATCAGATGGAAGATGTACAACAGAGATTAGGAGCAGAATAGGGCAGGCAAAAGCCGCATTTCAGAAAATGAAGAGTATCTTATGCAATAAGTCACTGTCACTGAATGTAAGAAAGAGAGTGATGAAATGCTATGTAGAACCAGTTTTGCTGTATGGCAGTGAATCTTGGAATGTAAATGAACAAATTAAGAAGAAATTAGAAGCAAACAGAGATGTGGTTCCTGGGACGAATGTTGCGAATTCCTTGGACTGCCAGAGTAACTAACGACGACTGCCTGAAACAGGCTAATGAAACAAGAACACTATATACAACAATAAGACAGAGATAAACAGCTTTCCTCGGTCATGTGATGAGAAGAGAGGCATTGGAGAACATCGTAACAACTGGAAAGATCGAGGGGAAGAGAGGCAGTGGTAGACCAAGAGAAGTGATGCTGGATGGATTGAGACGGTGGCATGGAGGAATATCAGCAGCAGAGTTGATCCAGAAAACCAAAGACCGAGATCTATGGAGAGCCATGAACGCCTACGCCAACCGGCACGGCACTTGATGATGATGATGATGACTTTAACTAAGCTTACAACAGCAACTCAGTGTACAGTCTCGACCTGTTAATCATTATATCTTTATATTTGTGTATTAAGTTTACTTGCTGTCTTTATAGCGTTATTATGCCCAAATGTAGTCGCTGTAGTGTCTTCCCTATTTGTATGTGTTGTAATTTGTATGTTTCCTAATGGCATCGTGTCACCATAACTTTATTTATTTTCCGTAATTGTGTTCTGTAAAGCTGCAATTCTCTGTGTTACATTGTTTACCCGCTATTGGTTCCATTAGCTATTCTCACCGCTATAAGGTTTCTCTTTAACATAGTTCAGGGACGGCCATGTTGTTAAACTGGTGCTGCCTTGAAATCTACACACCTGGAGTAGACTGTCCTTGCTGTTATGACCTCCTCGAGGTACATTTAACACCATTTGTCCCAGGCAGTTTTAACATGAACTCCTCTCTACCAGGCAAACATAATGTGTTGATCAGATGTATAATGTTTGCATATCCGTTACATAACATCGCTGTCAACATCAACATCTTTCAGCTGATTGTTGATTTCTTGGCAAGATTACTCTCAGTAGCTTACCATTGCTTTCTGAGCAACCGGCTCACATACCCCGTAAGTTACCGACGCGGTTAGAATCGCTACCGATTCTCGTCGTCGTCACGTTACTCACGATAGTATACGGGATTACGGAGACAGTCGCTAAACCCTAGGCCAGGGAGACCGGCCAGATTATAATACTTAACCAAATTATATTCAGTGGAATATTTTAAAGCATATGATGCAGTATTTTCGCTAGAGGTTTAATTGCATCTCCTGTTTATAATTGTCAAGTAACTTAAATTGGGGAATGCATGGTCTCGAGGTATGGTGTCCGCCTCGAGTACTGGAGGTCCCGGGTTCAAGCCCCGGTGAGGACCGGGATATTTTCACGTGGACTTCTAGTAATAAAATGTCCCCTGGTCTCTGGGTAGTGAGATCGGACGACCGTGTTTATTGTTGCGCACGTAAAACATCCCTTGGCAGTTGGAAATCGAAAAAGAGTAGCCTAACGGCGCTGCCCGGGTAAAATTTCCAGTTAAAAATCTTCCCAAAGTATTTCAGGACCCTCGCCGGTGCTACGGAGTTCGTGCACTGAGCTGAGTTTCTCCAGACTCAGTTTTGAGTTAGGAGGAGAACGGACGATTTATGGGTAACACCCGTGTGCCGTGATGTTGATCCATCGACTAAACTAAACTAAACTAAGTAACTTACATCTTCATCTATACCGCCAGGGAGCTCGCAAAACCATTTTGCATTTGTCAGAATAACTCACAGTCCCTTTTTGGAATAGTCCAGAAACTCACAGCCCACTTGTATTCTATGTAAGCTACTCACTACCGTTATTATCACAGTCAGAAGACTGGCCATTCCCTCGGGTAATAAGTATCTCACAAAATCTGTTAATAACAACCTGATAACTCACAACAACCTTGTATAATAACAAAGTAAGTCAAGACTCCCTTTTATCATAGTCAAGTAATTCGCAACTCCCTTTTACAACAGTCGAATAACTCGTAACCGCCTTTACGATAGTCCAGGAACTCACAGGAATTCACAACCTCCCTTTAAAAAGTCAAATAACTCATTATCGCCTTTACCATATTCAAGTAAATCACAAACTTCTTTAAGTTAACTGGTGACCCACTTTTTTTGTAGCCAAGTTAATCTCGATCCCCTTTATATTAGCTCAGTAAACCACGACTGCCGTCTCCCTGGCGAAGGTGTTTAGGACGCTGTTCGTAATCATGTATACCCACGTACGAAACACAGCTGCGCGAGATTCGGCAGAAGATCGCGTCGCGTTGGTTTCTTACGGAAAAGTATGTGAGCCGGTCAATCAGAAACCAATGGCAAACTACTGAAAGTAAAACTTGCCAAGACATCATCAGCAGCTGAAAAATGCCGCTGTTGACTGCAATGTCCTGTAAATTGGAAATAAAAACAAAACGCCCTGACTTTATAATAGCCAAGTAATCTGCATCCCCGGCTATACTTAACATGGTAAATCTTTAACCCGGTACTCACCAGTTTTCACTTCTATAGTTTTCTAAATATCTGTAAAGATGGTATTCTGCCGTTGGTTTCCTTCCTGGCAGTGACCACACTGGTCGGTGACCGTTGACATTGTCTGTATAACGAGATTCTCTGCTGAACAGTGTGAACCTGAGAACATAATCAGTAACTTCCTATTGGCTACCCACACGCACAATACGTCACATACTCACATGGTTTCCCGGTAATCTGTTTTGATAAATTAAATAAGCACTCCGTCTTATCAAAGTGTGTCATGTAGTCTAGCGGAAGTAAGGATGTATCTTACTTCTTATTTCATTTGGAAATTACCCCTAATCTGCTAGCCATGGAGTGCAACAGATAAACAACAAAATTCACAGAGTACTCGCAGCATGCATATCTCCTATACCAACAAATGTGTGTCAGACTTGGACATTTAACAAAACAGGTCAGAGGCACATGTGCGTATTTGAATAGACGCGCTCCTGGAGAGTATTAAATTTTTTTTAGACAAAACAGAGAACAAACAGACCTATCCAACAAGAACTCAACATTGAATTAGTTTAGAGGGTTCCAAATGTTGCTGTATGTAGCCGAGTAGCTGTGTGTGCGCGCGTACACATCTACACTCGAGTGAGACCACAGTCTGCTCTAGCAAAGAAAGGTGCTGAAGACGGAGGCAACCAGCCAAGAGGCGCACCACAGAAATCAGGATGCCACGCAATCACGCAAAATGGAATATGTCGACTACTGCTAATCGTTATGGTGCTCGCCCTGCTTTGGACCCCCAGGCAGGTGCAGTGCCGGGCCCTATGTCTCGAAAGGGTCCAACCCCAACTACTGGAGGTCCTTCTCAGATGTCCTGTGGAGCCAGGGGACATGAGAATAGGACGACTGGCCATACTAAACGAAGACTTAAAATAATGCACTGGAATGCGGAGGGAGTCAGCAACAAAAAAATAGAATTAGAAAAAATCTTGGACCAAGAAAAAGTAAGCATATGTTGCCTGCAAGAAACTCACCTCAATGAAAATATAGCCTTCAAAATCAGAGGCTACCAGTGTTACCGATCTGACCGAAAGAACAGGCGAAAAGGTGGGATACTGACCCTTGTAAGAAATAACATCATGGCTTCCCAAATCAAAGTCTACATGGAAGGGGCTGAGTATCAGACACTTAAACTTAAGACAGGTAATACAGATCTACATCTGATCAATTACTACTGTCCAAGTGACCGCCCACAGGCACTGGACACTCTACCACTAAAAGAAAAAATGATTGTGTGTGGCGATTTCAACAGCCACTCGCAGAGCTGGGGCTATGATCACATGGACCAGAGAGGAGAGAGACTGGAAGACTGGCAGGATGAGAATAGATTCATGTTGATTAACAAGCCGTCCGACCCACATACTTTCCTACTCGAGATCATGGCACTCTACAACTACACCTGACCTGGCTTTTCATTCACCAGACCTGGAGTGGAACATTACACGAACTGTTGGGAAACAACTTGGTGGCAGTGACCATCGGCCAGTCTTTCTAACCGTAGAAAATGAGCTTGAAAGTGAAAGCAGCACCCTCTCGAGGTGGAACTACAAGAAAGCAGACTGGGCAATGTACAAGCATCGCACCAGCATACTGGTTAGAAACCTGAACACTGAGAAAGACATAAATAAAGCAGTTGAAGAGTTTGGGAAATGCATACTACAGGCAGCGCGAGAAACAGTACCAAGAGGAGCCCGTAAACAATATAAACCCTACTGGAGTAGTGAACTGGAACAGTTGCATAATGATGTTGAAGTGTGTAGAAAGCAAGCAGAGGCCACACCCAGCCAAGAGCACCACAATACATTCCAGCATGCAAAAGCCAAATTTCAAAGGGCCAAGCTGCAGGCTAGACGGAAAAGCTGGCAGGAGAAAACAGAGTCTCTGAACTTTGAAAGAGACACAAGGAAATTGTGGAAGCTAATAAAACAGCTTAATGACGAGGGCACAGGGAGAAACTCAAAAATTGCACTACATAAAGATGGAAAAATCTTAACAAGAAAGCAAGCAGCTGACCATTTTGCGGACTCGTTCGCACAAGATAGCAATATCAAAATTAGTCCAGAGAAACAACAAGAGATTCGAGAGAAACGACAACATACAGGACAGAAGGAAATAGTACATGAGGTTCTGGAGGCACCCATCACAATCAGCGAACTGGAGCTAGCCATATCAAAACTGAAAATGAGAAAGTCACCAGGAGCTGATGGTATCTCCAATGAAATGATCAGGAACCTAGGAACAGAGGCCAAAACAAAGCTGTTGCAGATCTTCAATAACAGCTGGACCTTAGGCAGTGTTCCACAAGCCTGGAGAGAAGCAATCATGATACCCCTCCTAAAATCAGGGAAAGATGGTTCCATTGCCTCTAGCTACAGACCAATTAGCCTCACCAGCTGTCTCTGCAAAACACTGGAGCGCATCATCAATCACAGACTGCAGTGGTACATTGAAAGTAAAAACATCCTTGTGCCACAGCAGGCTGGCTTTAGGCAGTGCTACTCTACGGAAGATCAGACAACCTACCTCTCTCAAGAAATTGAGGATGCATTCCAAGAGAAGAAGCTGGTGCTTGCGGCATGGATAGATCTGAAGAAAGCCTTTGACAAAGTCTGGAAAGAAGGTCTGATGAAGAAACTGAGAAACTGCAAAGTCAATGGAAGAATGTACAAATGGGTGAAAGCATACTTGCACAACAGAAGAGCCCGAGTACAGATAGACGGACTCAAGAGCAAGAAAGTACTACTGCGTCACGGTGTCCCCCAGGGCGGAGTCTTGTCCCCCACACTTTTTCTAATCTTCATCAATGATCTTGTTGCTCACCTACCGCATGGAATTAAAGCGGCAATGTACGCCGATGACCTGGTTCTATGGAGCACAAATGAATATGCATCAGTGGTCCACCAGATTGCTACAAAGAGCTGTAGATACATTTGCTGCATGGGCAAATAGATGGTGTGTCAGCATAAACACTGACAAGTGCAGCACAACCCTATTTACCCTCTCTCCAAAACAAAAGGCAGGGATCATCCAGATAAATGGAACACCCCTAAGAGAAGATAAAGAACCAACATACCTTGGAGTAACATTTGATGGCAAGCTGACATGGAGAAAGCACATCAACAAAGCAGTAGCAAAAGCCAGAAGGAAAATAGCCATCCTGAGAAAGCTAAGTGGAACCACATGGGGAGCCAGTACGAAAATACTTAGCAAAGTTTACCAACAGAGCATACGACCACACCTGGAATATGGGTCAACTGCGTGGTGTTCAGCATCAAATACCACACTACAAGAGCTGGACAAGGTGCAAAATCAAGCACTTAGAGTCACCACAGGAGGGATGAGATCAACCCCTATAGTGGAAATGGAGAATATGGGGAGGACACAGGCACTGAGTGAGCGCAGAGATACGAAAACGCTAATACAAGCAGAAAAGTTCCTCAGCTTGCCAGGCCACCCTATGAAGAACAGATTTGAAAACCTAGCTATGGGGCGGTTGAAAAGAAGTAGTTTTATCCACCAGGCCAAACGACTCTGCAGAGAAACCACTGATCTGCCCACAGTTGGTATCCCCCTAACAACTATTCCAGAGCGAACTCCATGGAAAGATGAGCATAGACTATCGTTACAAATCCAGACAAAAGTGAGAGGAATATTTGACAAGGAAGAACAGAACAGTGTGCAGCGCAGAACAGCCACTCTCAGCTTCCTTGATGAAGAATACCCACAGGACCTCTGGATCCGAGTCTACACAGATGGGTCAGCACAAAATGCTGTTCGAAATGGAGGAGCGGGAGTGTACATAGAATACCCAAATAATACTAGGGACACAGCCAGAGTACCGACAGGAAAGTACTGCCATAACTATGATGCCGAAATTGAGGCAATCAAGATAGCAACAGAGAAATTACTAAATAACAGCAATGGTACTCAACCTGTGGTGCTACTAACAGATGCAAAATCAGTACTCGAGGCGCTCCTCTCTGGGAAATTGCCAGTACTAAGGACACTACTTTCTGAACTTAGCAGTCAGCATAAAGTCACCATACAGTGGATACCATCCCACTGTGGAGTACCCGGAAACGACAGAGCTGATCAATTGGCTAAGGAAGGAGCCAAAGAGGAACAGCCTGATGTGCCCGTTACATACCACCAAAAGAAAAGAATGATCAAATCAGTCAGAAAGCCACCAAAACCTGCTCAAGATGACTACTACATTATGGACAGACCAGAACAAGTCATTATTCTGCGCCTCAGAACAGGACACAATAGATTACGCAACCACATGTATACAAAATTCAAGATTGGTGAAACAGCCATGTGCACATGTGGATTGGCGTCGCAGACAGCAGAGCACATACTCCAAGACTGCCCAAAATATAACATATCTAGGCAAACCTTCTGGCCTAGAGAGACGACAGTGGAAGATAAACTCTATGGACCACTGTGTGAACTGAAAAAAAAACAGTTCAATTCATGCAAGAGACGACATTGCAGATATAGACATATTTCAAGCGAACGAAAGAAGAAGAAGAAGAAATAGTTTAGAATTGTTAAGACAAATAAAACAGAAAAATGAAATATGTTGGGCATGTAAACACGCATTGTTTGATCACACAATGAGAAGAGAAGCACGACAACATGGAAAGTGCAGCAGTAGAAAAAGCAGAGCAGATCAAGTAAAATAATGCTAGATGGATGAAAACGATGGCTGAGACGAATATCGTCAACAGAAGTGTTCTTGAAAACCAAGGACCGAAATCTGGAGATGGTATAACGCCGACGTCAGTTGGAAGGGCACGCGATAAAGATGCCGATAATATAAAAAACACATGTATGGTTGGAAAAAATAACTATGGAAGAAAGAGTATCGAGGAAACGATGAAGAGGAAGATCAAAATGCGAAAAACAATATACACGTGACAGCAACAAAGACTGACATCTGGATTATGACAGAGGAGCATTTCATAAGGGGTTTGTTGTGTACCGTTGTGCACAGTACGGGCAACTAGATGTCGATCATGGGCCGTGAAGTTTTAACCATGACTAACTAACTAACTAACTAACTATCAGTTTGTGCTCCCAACGTAACTATAGCCATTGAGTTATGTATACATGTTATAATTATCTAGGAACAGCCATAACATCTGATGGGAAATGCCTTAAAGAGATTAGATCAAGAATCGCCATGGCGAAGGTGGCCTTTTGCAAGATGAAAAACATACTGACCAATGAAAAGATGTCAATTGATACGAGAAAAAGAATGTTGGGGTGCTATATAGAGCCTGTACTTTTGTATGGATGTGAAGCGTGGACAATGAGCACTCAAGATGAAAAACATCTGATGCCCGTGGAAATGTGGCTTCTTAGGAGAATGCAAAGAATACCATGGACAGACAGAAAAACCAATGACCAAATCCTATAAGAAACAAATGAAAATCATAAACTGATTAGAGAAATTAGGTGTAGACAGTCAACATACATTTTTTGGGCATGTTATGAGAAGAAATAAATTATAGAACTTGGTGACAACTGGCAAGATCGAGGGGAAGAGAACAAGGGGAAGACAGAGAAGTAAATACCTGGATGGTTTGACCACATGGCATGGTCGAGACAAGAACACTGAGCTGTTCCACGACTCTGGTGATCGAGTGAAATGGCCAATAATGATCGCCCACGCTTACCGGCATGGCACATGAGGGATGGATGGATACATGTTACGTAATTTCAGATGTCTGTAAGGATGAAACGAAAGCCGAGAAGACGAGTTATTCAGTCCATCTCGTAAAGCTATGACCTAGTAAATGCGTAGGTGCAGTTTGTACAGAACTAAATCATAATCTCGTAAAGGAACAAAGTTACCGTTTAGAGAACAAACCCTGCTAAATGTTTAATAATGTCCACTATCTTATATATTCTAGAAAGATGGCAGGAATACCGCAGTGGAATGTATGGTATGAATGACTGTGAAGATGTGAATGATATACATAAACCAATGACAGCAGAGACAGAACCTGAACCCTCATTTGATGAAATTGCATGGGCAATAAAGAACCTGCAGAATGGTAAATCACCACGATGTGATGCGAGATACCAGCTAAGCAAATTAAAGCGGGAGGAGAAGAAAGCATACAAATCTGTCACGCATTATGTTAAAAGATTTGGAAATATGGTATGTGGCAAAAAGATTGGAAGAGAACTATCTTCATTCCAATTCCAAAAAGGGCAACCTGAAATTATGCACCAAGTATAGAACTGTTGCCCTAATCAGCCATGCAAGTAAAGTTCTACTAAAAATCATAATGGGAAGACTTCGTAAGAAAATGCAAGAAGAGATTAGCGAGGTTAAGGCTGGATTTAGACAAGAAAGAGGAACAAGAGATCACATACTCAGCATGCGTTTAATACAAGTGAAGTGCAGAAAATTTAATGTAAACCTATTTTCATGTTTTGTGCATTATTCAAAGGCATTTGACTACGCACAACCTCAGAAACTTTGGGAAATCATGAGGAATATTGGCTTTCCTTCACATGTAATACAACTCATAAAAATGTTCTGTCTAGACCAACAAGCAGCGGTTAGAATTGATGGCGAGACATCAGACTGGTTTGACATCAAGCAAAGAGTCTGTCAGGGTGCTGTCACCCTATTTGTTTAACCTGTACGCCGAAAATATAATGAGAAATGTCAGAGATGATATAAACAGGGGGCAATATGATGCCTTAAATATCGGTGTTCATGAAATACCAGAGATTCGATATGCTGATGATACACTATTACTATCCACATCACAGAATGGTGTAGAAAACCTAATAACCTTAACCCAAAGAGATAGTGAAACTCACAATTTATATCTTAACAAAGCAAACACGAAGGTAATGCATACAGATAAAACTACTATTGGGAAAGAAATATATGTTAATGAGGAAAGATTGGAGACCGTGGACAAATTCGAATATTTTGGGTCATTGATTACCAACAACGGCGACACAATGAAAGAAATTAAACGATGACTATTAATTGCTCTTCAAAAACTAAAACAACAGAATAAATTATGGAGTGGGACAGACGGAGCTACAAAAATTAGATTTTTAAGAGCAAGCATCTTTCCCATTGCAACATACGCTTGTGAGACCTGGACACTTACTACACAAGCTGAACAGCGCATAAACGCCTTTGAATATAAATGTTATAGACGAGTTCTAAGAATATCTTGGGTAAAGAAAAGAACAAATGCAACCATACTTCAAGAGCTGAATATTGAAGAAGGTTGGCTATTAAAGACGATAAAACTAAGAAAATTGAAATATTTTGGTCACTTGAATCGTCATGAGAGTTTGGAGAGAACAATAATGGAGAGGTTTATGCCCGGGAAGAGAGGAAGAGAAAGGCCAAAGAGAAGATGGGTGCAGGATGTGGCGGATGATTTCCGAATGGGTGTATCGGACGCGGTACATCATGCTTGTGACCAAAAAGTTTTCCGGAAGGTTGTTATGGGTGCTAGGGTTGCAAAGGACATGCTACTGGATGAATGAATGAATCTTATATTAATGAAACACTTGAGTAGATGTACCACACTGCCTACTGCATTTGCTGCTGCCTCAGTGGTCGTGTGTTCACCCCCCCCCCCCCCCCACTCCCCCACCTTTTCCCCCAGTTCTCCTTTAAATATGAATATTAGGCATAATACAACTGGTACCAGACACAATTCTCGAAGGCAAGACTGTCAGCTTAATACTGATCACATATCACATTGAGTGCCGATAGATCAATAAGTATATAGTGTTAGTAACTGCACCCAGTGACACCTCAAGTAACGGTTTCATTTATATTTACTTCTACCATATACCCAGAATGCAAACCGAGACATAGAAACTAGGACTTCTAAATATTTTCTTTTAAATTAATTAAGTATCCTTGGAATTGGAGATCAGCGTGGTAGAAAGGTTATCAGCGCTCCTCTTAAACTTCCTGATAGTGGGGTAGTAGATTAATTGCTACACTGGCTCAGTTGGACTTTAAATGTTGACTTCTTGTTCAGATAACAATAGCAAACAACTGAACGTAAAATTGCTGTGAAAATCAACCTGGGACGGATGGTACGTCCTGCAACAGTCATGCAATATAGTCCCTACCTCCATTGTGTGTCTAATCAGTTTTATTGAGCCGGGACTCGCGAGGAATCCAGCTGTATAACATCCCTCGCTAGCTGTGCTATAGGCGGCAACATTCTCACGATCAGTGATGCTTATGCAAACATGCTTCTACATACTCAGACGCTGCCAGCACTTTCATCTCCTGGGGAATACGTCGGGGTGCCGCACATTTTGTCCTGCCAAACATCAACGCCGAAGGTTAATCAGGAATAACATTACTATAGTTTGTCTCCTTGAATGGAAAACAAAAGTGGTTGACTTCCGTGACTTGCCTCGGGTCGCCGCGGAGAAGCAAACAGTTTTAGTGAAATGGGACCTGGGATCAAGCGTATTTTCACATCCTGTGTTACTGTCTGCTTGTTGGGGTATGTGTTACGTGAGGTCATCCATGTAGGTCCCCTTTTTCTGTTCCTTAGAACGGACAGTTGGATTCTTTTTTGCATATCCTTTTTACAGGCCATCGCTGTCAACACCAGCATTTTACTGCTGTTGTTGATGTCTTGGCAAGTTTTACGTTCAGTAGTTTGCCATTGCTTTCTGAAAGACCAGCTCCTATACTAACCTAGTTAAAACCCAGCGCAACGCGGTCTGCTGCCAAATCGGTCTCTGCTGTGTTTTGAACGCGGGTAAGCAGGCTTACGAATCGCGTCCGTAAGTCCTTTTCGACGGAGACAGGCATCGTTGGAATAGTTACTAGATAATCTCGATGAAGCGTGTTGATTTGTCCTTCTATTTTACGAATCAATCTGTTTTTAAACTAGTTGAAATAAACTGAACTAAATTATTTTTTTTTCCCCGTTCACTCACTTTGAACTCAAGTATAGTCCAAGTTGAACTTATTTTTGCTTATTGTATAGCTTACTTTATTACCAGTGTCAAGCGCTATCAGATCTAGAACCTTCTCCGTCTTCATAGGTACTTGCAATTTAAGTTCCAAAATCAAGGACGAGGAATGAACATTTTAGTCCAACTGACCGATCTAGGAGTTAAACCAGCTACCTAGCCATCAACACAACGGAAGTTTCAGAGCGAGCGATATTATCCATTTGGCCACACCAGACCTCCAATTGAACTCCTATAAAAGTTAGACACGTAGCACATACCGCATTGGGGTGTACAGTGTTAGGCTCTCACACATTCATGGTCACGACATTTGAGATCGGTGGCCAGTACCATTTCATTATCGTCTTTCCTCTTTATACATTTGTGGGACAGTTGATAATTGTACTGTACCCATGCTTGTTGGCTGCGTTGACCCGAGAGCCTTGCTTGTATGTAACAACACCCCCCCCCCCTCTGCTTGTTTGTAACAACAACCCCCCCCCCCCTTTCCTGCTTGTATGCAACAACACCCCCCCCCCTCCCTCTAGGCTTGGCATCGAACTCGGACCAATGGCTTGACAATGTCTTGAACTTTAACTTGGTTAACACTGAACTGTTTGTGACATGTCTTCATCATGGCATGTGAACATTGAGCTGTTTATGACATGTCTTCATCTGGCCATTTATAATTCCTTTATTCGTATGCTGATGCCGATGTAGTGGATTCAATCCCCGTGCCAGTCAGTTGGACGACAATAATTACTTCTCGTCCTTGGCTTGGGGACGTAAATTACAAGTATCTAAGAAGTCAAAGTGGATTCGGCTAGTGGCGAGGTACACTGGTAATAGAGTAAACTAATCCACAAGCAAAAATTAGTCCCGTGCACTAGAAGTAGTTTCAAGTGTATGGAGTAGTTTGAGTTCAAAGCGAGTGTCGTAAAAACAATTGCATTTAAACATAATAATTAGTTTTCGGGGTGTAGCTACTGTTTTTCAATGGTTCCTTCCTATTGCTGCAGAAACGCCTTTGCACTTATTTCCTTGTGATTTAATTGTCTTCATCATCATCATCATCATCACCATCTTTTTTTTTTTTTTAAGCATATTCTTTACAGGACTTAGCTGTCAACACCAGCATCTTTCAGCTGTATGTTGATCTTTTGGCAAGATTACGCTCAGTAGTTTGCCATTGCTTTCTGAGCGGCCGGCTCACATACCCCGTAAGTCACCGATGCGATTCGAACCACTGCTGATTTGAACCGTCATCACGTTACCGACGAGAGTATACGAGATTACGGAGAAAAGTTATAACCTCTAAGCCACGAAGCCGGCTCATCATCATCATCAAAATCACCATCAACATTAACAACATATTTGTGAGTGAGAAGGCGGATGTCTAAGGCTTCTGATTATGTAACTTGATTCTTCCGTGCTCTCGACACATGTCTTCAGTGCTGCGTTAGTTGTGCGCCTCGAATTCTCATATTTACACAGTCTATAATAATCCGGGAGACCCGGGTTCGAATCCTCTATAAGGTGTGGATATTTTTCCCTAACCTACATAGTTTGCGGCGACTGCACTAGCCAGGCAGGATTAATTCTTCAGGCTCAAGACACCCTTACCATACACCCCTTGGTACTATATAGGCAGGAAATGACAATGTATAACACGCTATATGTTGTAACCGTGATAGGGTTTGACATTCTGAGTAAGACATTTTCCGCCACAAATGGTAGACCCATAGCATATTATGTCGCTGGGCTTTGAATTGTCAGGCCTTCACATATTCTAAACTACGACATGTGAGGACTGGTGGCCAGTTCAACTTCCTCCACGCTGTTCTTTCCCTGACAATTCCCAGAAAGCTGTCTGGTACCAGTGTTTATGAGGGTGGGTCGACCCAGAGCCACACTGGTTTAAAAAATAATCCTGCTTAATCCTGGGCATTGAACCCCAACCATTGTGTTGACAACCATCAATTAGTCACTACACCACCACTACGCCTTTTCCCTTATTTTGCTAGAAAGAAAGAAGAGGAGAAGGGCAAGTTTAAACAGCAAAGGTCCCTTTCCACAGCCTTCTGGCGCATTGGGTATCTGGTATTTGTGGAGCAGCAGGCACTCGATGTTTGGCCTTTAGCACAACAGTCATCTTCACTTGTCATCCCAAGTCAATTACCAGATATAACACGGCGTCAATGGGGATTCAAACACATGGCCACAGTTTTAGCAGGAAGGAGTGTTATCCACTGCGATACAGAGCCTCACATATTAAGTATAAAGTTTCCAGAAATTCTAGGCCGCGACATGATGAAGTGATGCGTCCACCTCATTTCCCCGTCTCCCTCCTTCTCAGACATTTCGCAGAAAATTTTGATATATGTTTGGTAATCCATTATAATTAGGCTGAATCCATCCACCCAAACACTATACTGGTTCGAAACGATAATCCTGAGTGCTGGAAAGTGTTCCTGGTTTTTGTTCGTTGAAGGCAAATGCACTACCCACTACACCACCACGTTTCCTCAAAACCTAGGTCCATTATGACTTAGTGCTTTAGAAACTGCAGTGCTCCATTAAGGCCCATTATGACTTAGTGCTTTAGAAACTGCAGTGCATCATTATCTCAAAGTTTCAACAAATATTAGTTAGCAACTATTCCAGTGACATAACAAGAGTCGTTTCCATGGAATTGGCACTGCGTGTGCCCGCAGGAGATCAGCATGGATGTCATCATCTAGCACACGCACCGGTACGCAGACTGTAATCCAGGATATGAGAATACGCTTGATCCCAGCTCCCATTTCACTAAAACGGTCTCGTTCTCCCTGGTGGCCTCAGGCGGTTCCAAACTTTAGATTAACTCTACGGGAAGCTAGTATTTGACGTCGATGTTTCCACGGGTTCGTGACAAAAAGCCAGTTTGTCTGGTTCGATATTTCAACATTTTCGTGAAGTGAGGCCAGTATTCGGGCTGGATATGCCCATATTGTCATAATGAGAAGCCAGTATATGGGGTGGGTATCTCCAAGTGTTCATGACTGGAAACTTGGAATTTTGGACAGTACCTTGACGCCTTCAGCTGATTTCGATGGTATGAGCGTAGATTGTTCAGAAAGCAACGGTACACTATGGAAAGTTAAAATTGTCCAGTAAATCACAAACAGCGTCAACGTTATCGTGTTGTTTGCAACAGCACGTAAAGATCATGCAATTAACTCTAACCTTGGTTTTAAGTTTTGAATATATTCTTTATTTAAGAATGTAATTTCAACGTTAAAATCTTGGGAAATAATAAGCTTGTGTTGCTTTAACCGTTTACTTAAAGATACAGGACAGTCTAAAACCACATTCAGAGACAATATTGAAACTACACATACAAAAACATTGAATCAAGCAAGGGAAATCATCTTGAACGGAAAAAGACAAATATTGAATCAATCAAAGATAAACAGTGAATTAACAAAGGAAAATATCGAACCAAACAAAGGCAAAACTTAAACCAAACAAAAATAAACAATAAACCAAACAAAGGAAAATATTAAACCAAACAAAGAAACAACTTGAACTAAACAAAGAGAAATCTTGAAATAAATAAAGAAATACCTTGGACTACACACGGAGGAAACGTGCAAAAAAAAATATCTTTAACCAAACAATGGAAAATCTTGAAGCGAAAACTACTATAATGTAGCTTTATATATACCTTCTGGCATTTGGAGTAGCTGAAAATCGCCCCATACTTACCAAATTACATTTTCAAAGGCGCCAATAGTAAAGTATGTGCAATGCTAGAAGTGTAATAAATGGCTTATATTCTATCCCGCATTAGTGGAATGGCTAGCAAGCGTGGCTACGGACCCGGTGGTTATGTGTTAAATTGTCTTCAAGGGAGGGGAGGAGGGAGGGGGATGTCCACTGACCTGGGATTCCAGTTCCAGCATTAAATGATATCGGAAAATGTTCTGGAAATGCAGAGGCGGCCAACGTGATGCTGCCACATCAGCCATCAAGAAGCGATTGGTCCTGAACACACGGGGCTACCAGAAAATACCCTTATTGGCGTGGAAAAGGGGACCTTGACTTGACTTAATTAATTACCCCATTCCCGCATTCCGGCACGTCACCTCTGGTAATCCTGTGTGATGACATGTGATGGAACAGTCAGTCATCAGTTGGTGTGCAAGCAATGACCTTAAAATTACTAATACGAACTATGACTCAAATTTGACTCCTAAAATTGAGCTTGCAAAAGGGAGGTATTTAAGCGCTTATGTGTAGATTTAGGACGCTATTTTGTTGTTATGTTGTATCGTTGTGAATTCGAGCGTAGTCTACACATGTGCATCTTTACTAGAGGTTACTACTACTAGTGAGTGCATTGTACTGATTTTGTGAGGGTTTTCCTTATTATTAGTGTACCTCGCTATCAGGCAAGCCCGCTCCGACTTCTGAGGTACTTGCAACATGTAACTGTCCCCATATCTAGGACGAGAAGTTAACACTTATGTCCAGTTGATCGACCCTGCGTGTGTAACGAACCGACCACGCTTGCGGAGAGAAGAGAAAGTGTAGGCGCGCTAAAACTCCTGGCCTCCAAGAAGTAATTAATATTGAATGCTTCAGACAAAGCTTAACCCATTAACTCTAGTAACACTGCTTGGAGTATACCCCAGTATGTTTTCATTAAGTGTCAAATGTCTAACGGTATTCTAAAATTCGTGATTAAATATTCATAGGAGTTCAGGTATCATGTTTTGCCATCTCACACAATCACCAGAGTGGTGAATCAGCTCTGTGTTCTTGTCTCAACCATACCACGTGGCCAAACCATCAAGATATTTACTTCACTGCCTTCCACCTATCACTAAGCTCCTTAGTTTATTTCTTCTCACAACGTCCCCAAAAACATTGACTGTAATCGTCTAAATTCTGTAATCAATTTACAGTTTTCATTTGCTTCTCGTAGCACTTGCTCATTGGTTTTTCTGTCTGCCCATGGTATTCTTTGTATTTCCTCAGCAACCACACACACACTGTCCTTAGGCCTATATGTTTTTCAACGTGTCCTTCTCATTGTGCACGTTTCACATCCATACAAAAGAGCTGGCTCTATGTAGCACTTCAACACTCTTCTTCTCGTTGCAATTGAAATTTTTTTTTAAATTGGTCAGAATGTTTTCCATCTGGCAAAAGGCTACCTTCGCAATGGCAATTCTTGTTCTAATCTCTTCAAGGCACCTCCTATCAGATGTTATGATTATTAGTTGTATCGATTCACTTGTTTAAGAATATTCCCATTTACCATTGTGGTATTTGTTTTCTTCATAGTGACGACTATAATTTGTGCCTTCTTAAAATGTAATTATAACCCAAGCTGTTCACTGTGTACAATAACGCATCTACTAAATGTTGCACATTCTGTTATTTGGCTCAAATCAACACTGCAACCGCATATCTAATATTGTTGATGCTATGTCTCCCAATGGTGATTCCTAACATATATTTTAAATTTTGAAAAATACGAACTACTGTATAAGTAAAAAGACCTGGAGACATTCCACATCTCTGTCGCATACCTCTTTTAATAGATGACAATAAAATAATAATATAATTAAAAACTAAAGCTGTCCCAAGTTTCGGTATATTATACCTTTTAAATAATAGAAAATTAAAATACGCAATAATTGTACATTAAAGATAATTGTAATGATTATAAAGGGAACATGTGGAGGACCCAATTCACCCCAACCATCCTACGTGGTGCTATCTCCCGCAGTTACCTCCATGCCTTCCCCGTATTATTCATCACTACCTCTAAATCTCTTCAGCGTGTGTGTTCAGTTCTCCCTCCATTTCTGTTGGCCCGTGGGATCAAAAAACAAAGACCTTCTTGTTATACTCGTACTGTTCTCAGGTCTCTGCAGTGTGTCTTCTACCCAGCACCAACGTCTCTTCCGCATCTCTTGATTCGCTGAGATCTATTTCTTTTTCCTAAATCAGCATTAGTGACTATGTCATGCTACGGCACTGTTGCGAAAAGGCGAAAATGTTTATGTGGCATAAACCGACTTTGTGGAGAAAGCCGGCTCTGTGGAGAAAATGGGTTATGAGGCGAAAACCGACTTTGTGGCGAAAACCGGCTCAGTGACGAAAACCGACTTTATGGCGAAAACCAGCTCTGTGGCAAAAACCGGTTCTGTAGCGAAGAAGTTACGGACGTAATTTGTAATCCAGCATACGAAGCTCGAAACACACTGCGGGCGATTTGGCAGCAGGCCGCCTTGCGTTGGTTTTCATACAATTGGTACTAGTGCCGGTCGTTCCGAAAGCGATGGCAAACTACTGAACGTAAACGTGCCAAGAAATCACAAACAGACCCCCTCCCCTTCCCCCCCCCCCCCCCCAAAAAAAAACAAAAAATAACAAACAACAACAAACAAACAAACAAACAAACATACAAAAAACAAAAATGCTGGGATTGACTGCGACGCCCTATTAAGGATATGCAACTAATTTTCTTTAATATCTTTCTATGTTTGCCCATCTGTCTACAATGCTACAAAATAGATGTATGATCCCGCCTCTTAGGTGAAGTTTCCTCAAGGAGATCGGTTAATCATTTGCTTGATTTATTCTCATTAATTTTGTCTCTTCCCTATGAATTTTTATATCTTCTTATTGTGACCTCCCACGAAGTGTGTTTAATTTATCTTGCATCTGATTTCCCGTGTGGGATACGAGGGAAATGTAATCAGAGAAGTCCAGATCATGAACCTGCTCAATCAAGAGTCCAATGAATTCCATTTCTGGAGGCAACTTGTGTTTCCCTGTTTCTTCTGTCTGTAGTCAATTGTAA
Organism: Cepaea nemoralis; assembly: GCA_014155875.1. Taxonomy (NCBI): domain Eukaryota; kingdom Metazoa; phylum Mollusca; class Gastropoda; order Stylommatophora; family Helicidae; genus Cepaea; species Cepaea nemoralis. The sequence goes on from JACEFZ010012519.1 coordinate 26,871, forward strand.
TTATAACAAGAAGTGGTTCGCTTCACGCTTCGATTCAAATGTATCTGTTAGTTCCCCCTCTCCCCCATCCCCCAAACCAACCCACCCTCACAAGAAGAACGCTGCATTACATGTCTGTATTTGTTTCCTTTATGAGATTAATGACTATGTAGCATCCCATAGTGTGTTACCAATATCCAAAGGGTTTCTCTACCAATGCTGGTAAAAGGCTTTACATAGTCTATGAATCCAACATAAAGTGGTGAGTTCAGCACAAAGTTTTGCTCTATTATTTTGAGTAATGTGACTCTCTGGCCATATATCTGTTGTTTGATATGTGCTCTAATCTCTACTTCTTCTCTACTTCTCTACTTCCCTGCGGTAAAACAACTAACCATGTGAGACAACCCGGGTCAGTGAGGTCTTTCTGGTGACTGCCGAGTCCATCGACGATGAACTGGTTTTCGTGGATAAATTTTGTGTTGGCATTCTGGCGGCGGCATTATGCACAGTGTACCTGTGCGGGCTGTTGGTTTGCCGAGACTCCTGTCTATTCCACTTTTCACATTGGACAGTGAGGAGCATTTTGTGTGATATTCACTAGCACAAGAATGGAGCATAATGGGGACGACCCGTTGCTGTGAAGTTGGA
>JACEFZ010012519.1:32500-60000 GCA_014155875.1 Cepaea nemoralis
AAATGTTCTTGTCGTGCCCTGTGCACTATATTACAATTCTTTAGTATATTTTCTGCTGTAATTACATTTGTGAATCGGGCGCATCGGCAGTAGCGTCCGTTTTCTTTATTCAAGTATTGTCACACCGTCATGCCACCTGATGATAATGATAATGCATTGCAGCATATTATTTCCGATTATACAGCCCGAAGACCTGTAGAAAGTTGATTGAACATGTACGGGAGTAGGATCCTTTTGAAGCTTTAAGGCGCATCGGAGACAGAGTACGTATATATTTCTAGACTAAATGGTACTCGATGTTCAGTATCATACAGGCCGCCTGTACTTCCCAAGACTTCCTTTTGAGCATGTAATTTTACTTTCCAATAATCATTTTGAGCATGTAACTTTACTTCCCAAGACACCCCTTTGAGCATGTAACTTTACTTCACAAGACACCCTTTTGAGCATGTAACCGTACTTCCCAAGACATCCTTTTGAGCATGTAACTTTACTTCACAAGACACCCTTTTGAGCATGTAACTTAACTTCCATAGAAACCCTTTTGAGCATGTAACTTTACTTCCATAGAAACCCTTTTGAGCGTGTAACTTTACTTCCCAAGACATCCTTTTGACCATGTAACTTTACATCCCAAGACACCCTTTTGAGCATGTAACTGTACTTCCCAAGACATCTTTTTGAGTGTGTAACTTTACTTCCCAAGACATCCTTTTGAGCATGTAACTTTACTTCCAAAGAACCCCTTTTGAGTGTTTAACTTTACTTCCCAAGACATCCTTTTGAGTATGTAACTGCACTTCCCAAGACATCCTTTTGAGTATGTAACTTTACTTCCCAAGACATCCTTTGGAGCATGTAACTTTACTTCCGGCGAGATGCAGCGAAATATGCCAGGCGACAAATTGTGCGATATTGACAACGAGTGCCCATTTGTCTATCAAACCTGTATGACTAGAACCATACACGCAATACGCTTCGTGGTGTCTAACCTACGCCATTTTCTTTACTTGTAATTCTGTATTCATGGGTTAGCTGCTAGATATGATTTCCCAACTTCCATATCATAACTTGGCAAAGAGGTATGACATGTCCTACTTCTGTTGTGTTCAATGTATGCGGTATTGTGAATTTCCTGCACATCTATTCTCGAATAGACACGGGGGTATGAAATGTCCTACTTCAGGTTCCTTGAATCGGGTTAGGTGTGTGGAATGTCCCACTTCTCGTTTTGTGATTCGGGGAAAGTATATAAAATGTCCTATCTCAGGCTTCTTGGTTTGGAACAGTGTATGAAATGCCCCACCAGAGATTTATTAGGTTGAGGTAAGGGTATACAATGTCCTACTTCTAGTTTCTTTAATCGGGGCACAAATATGAAATGTCATACTTCTGGTTTCTTGAGTAGGAATAGGGTATGAAATGTCCCACTTGTGTATTCTTCAGATGGCACTGCAATATGAAATGTCCCTCGTCTGCATTCTTGAACGGCATAGCAATATGCAATGTCTTCCTTTCTATATTCTTGAATCACCGAGAAATGAACATTAGTGTTTGCATTCTGTGCCAGATGGTCAGCTGATTCACAACAAACGTGGCCAGCTAGTAGAAACCCTTCCTTGGTTAAAGCCAATGTTGCATGCTACCATTTGGCAGATGCGCTAGCGAAGTTGAGAGAACTGCCCTGGTAATGTTATGAGCACGGTCAGACGCCGTTTCCACTCCTGGAATTATCGAAAGACTAGCCACCTACCCGTCCTTGCTCTCAGACCTTCACAATGAGACGGCACTATCACATCACAGACATTTAACAGGAAAATGCTTCGGATCGATGTATGTTATTATTTCAGGCACTTCCCCGGGAAGGTTAACCCGGTCAACAAATGCCCGCAGAAGTCGGATGTGTCGGCCTAACGGCGCAAGAACGCAGCTCTGCTGTAAACAAGCACAACGCAATCACACCCAAAAAAAAAAAAACTCAGGATGAACGAAGAAGAAGATTTCAGGCACTTTAACACACGGCAAATGCATGTTATTATACATCTGAAGTTATCTGAAGTTTCCATTCTTCTATTTTCTTATTAATCGTACCCAGCACGACCTTTTCAACCAAGGTACACTTTCCTTTTAACTGTTTTACTATTTTTATGACACGTCTAAACCACATGTTTTTCATTTCTTTCGTACCTTAATACTATTTAAGACAGTTACCCATTTGTCTGGATCTCATTCTCCAGTTCTCCGGAATTGAGCTTTGTCGAGCACTTGCTAACGAAACTAATTACAAAGCCATTCGTTCCCTATTCCAGACAGTAAATTTATAGACGAGGCAAGAAGACATCTTTATAGTTATATGAAACAGACGCGAAGACTAGAGAAATTTTCCCAAATTACGTGGTGGAAAACTATGCAGTATTATGTTCTCTGTTGCGCGATACAGCGCATTACTATGAGAATAAACGTCACGACACAGTAATTTCTTCAATGCAGCTCCATTATTATCATCTTCTTCTTGATCATTAGTCAGTGTCTTTGACTGAGGGGATAGTGAGGTGCAGTTTCACAGTATCCCGACAAAGCCAGTTTAGGGTTCGATGTCAGTCGCGATGCCATTGGAAAGCAGACCTCTTTGCGTTGAATTAGATAGTATGAGTCGTCGGCCATTCAGAAATGTAAAACTGACTAGTAGAGTATAAACAGCCAATAAATGCTGGGGTTAATTGCAACGTCCTGTAAAGGATTTGTAGCTAACTCTATCTTATAGCTATATATATATATATATATATATATATATATATATATATATATATATATATATATGTGTGTGTGTGTGTGTGTGTGCCAAAGAGAGAGAGAGGGATAGAGATAGAGAGAGGGGAAGAGAGAGAGAGAGAGGGATAGAGAGGGAGAGAGAGGGCGAGAGAGGAAGAGAAGTGAGAGAGGGTGAGAGTGAGAGATGGAGAGTGAGAGGGGGAGGGAGAGGAGAGAGAGAGAGAGAGAGGCAGAGAGAGAAAAGGAGAGACAGGGGAGAGATATAGAGAGAGGGTGAGAGAGAGAGTATGTGTGTAAAAGAGAGACGGAGAGAGGGCGAGATATATATAGAGAGGGTGAGAGAGAGTGAGAGAAAAAGAGAGAGAGAGAAAGAAAGAAAGAGAGAGAGAGAGAGAGAGAGAGAGAGAGAGAGAGAGAGAGAGAGAGAGAGAGAGAGAGAGAGAGAGAGAGAGAGAGAGAGAGACATGTAAGACAGCGTATACAGAAACCTGTTTAGAGTATGTCACATATTAGAACCAGCACATTTTGTAGACCTGATTGCACAGAGGGGTAGGAGGCCAGTCTTACCTTTCCTTAGGAGACGTCGAGAGTTGAACCACAGGAAGAACGAACAAACTTTATTTTCAAAGTGTTAAGAATTGGGCACAAAGGCCCGTCTGACATTCTGCCTTACCTATTTCTTTCCTCGCATACGCTATTTCATTCACACAACTCTTATGAAGCTAATCTTAGACAAGAGCAGAACAATATGCATTAACACGCATGGAAAATAATCAATAATAAATGACTCACTAAAGCAATTTTTAACATAGCCATTATAAATAACTAAGGTGGGTGTAGTAGTCTGTACTGATATAGTGTTTAAACAAGTTGCGGCTGTATGTATAGTGATTGGTAGTGTCTTTGATTTCTTGCGGAAGATTGTTCCACAACTGAGCGGCAGAGTATATTAAGCTTGTTTTGTATAAGTTGCCAACATGTTGCGGCTGTATGTATAGTGATTAGTAGGTGTCTTCGATTTCTTGTGGAAGATTGTTCCACAACTGAGTGGCAGAGTATGCTAAGCTTGTTTTGTATAAGCTGACATCGAATAAGCCATGTGTGTATATATATATTTCTACATCTACACTTTACAATGTGAAAGCTGGGCACATATGAACAACTAGCATATGAGTGTATTGTGTTAAACTCTCATGCATACTAGGCGAGGTCACCATGGGGTGGTTTGATCCTTTCCCTTCTCATCTTTCACTTCCAGACAATTCATAGAACACAGAGAACATTATGACGATCACCTGGTACTTGTATAAATAAGATAAATCTATCTCAATGCTGAAACTTGTATATTTATATTTTCATGCAGTGTGTTTAGTCGAGTCGTATCAGTGTGTGTTCGTTGTTAGTGTACTAACGAAGGCTCTGTCCGCAACTGTCACATTTTATTTACTTATGATCGTGCTTACATTCCACTTCTCCTTTTGTGTGTGTGTGTGTGATTCATTCATTATATCTAAGGGCCGCACATGTAAAAAAGTATGGTGTTAAAACTGTGCACGTTTCAACTTCACAAGACTTTTGAGAACCCTGTGATTGCGCGCATGTATTCTACACACAGTCGTTATTATAGTAAAAATGGCGACAGGAGGTTATTTCTTGGGAGCTACACTTGAACATCTCAGACACGTCAGCAGCCTGGTGTAAGTTCCAGGTTGAATCTTGTTAACGCGCCAACTTGTTACGGAGAGAATCATTTTCTGAATACTTTCGCCTCTATCACCTGAAGTCACTCAGACGATAAATTGTCTTTAACCAGCGATGGGAACTTTCCAACAATGAGAAGTGGAAGGAATACTTATGGTTTAGCGCCTGATTCTGTGAGTCTCTCCGAATAGACTGAGTCGTGCCAGATTTGTTCTCAATGTGGTAAGAGACATCGTTTGCATAACTTTTGTTCTCTTTAACAAAAAAAAAACTATATTACATTATTGTAGGCAGTTCGTGGTTATACTTTAAATTTTATCATTCAGAATGTGGTTATTTTAAAATTTTGACAGATTCTGAGCTAAGGAATTCATATGAAGTTTATTTTGAATCTGTAAGCTACGGGAGCTCAGGTAGCCTTTACTTGAGTGCCACTCCGGTAATCGTATGTTCGAATCCCCGGTGACGCATATGTTCCGTTTCTTTCTTTTTTAATAGTCAATTCGGATTCCAGGTCGACACAGCACACAGTGAGTACCACTGAAATATCATGGGCAATAAACTGCGGCTCCATTTGGACACAGGAGACGTAGTAGCGCAGTCTCTAGACGCTCATGGGGGTGATTCTCGTGATTAAAATTTACATGGAATCCCAGGTCCGCTAAAATGGGTACCTGGTTGATTCCCCAGCGACACCGTCGCATCTATAGGTTCAAAGCTACCTTCTATTTTGAAGAGCTAATACATACAGGGATAACTGGCCTGTGGCAGCCTAATGACCACTGCCCCTGTGTCCGACTCCAGTCGTCTTGACTTGTCTTGCCACTGGAATCAGATGGATGCAGGCGAGAAAGTGATGTCGACGAAGTGGCGCAGCTCTTCCTCACTATAATCCAATTCATTGCGCAAGTCATTCTCCATCCAAATTGTCCTCATAATTCCTGATTGACAAATCTAAGTGGATGTAATGAATGGTCTTCATCATTCCTGGTGGACAAACACCAAAATGGGTACCAGGAAACGTCTTAGGAAGTAAAGGCTGGCCGGCATGATACTGCCCACATCACCCAGAGAATGCCACTTGTTCTATCAAAATAAGAATTAGCACATACGTTACATGCGTATTCTATTGTGTAAAAAGGCCTCTTACTTACTTACCTTTTTTCTTACTAAATATTGACCACAATATCCATCGGGCGCCCTCTAGTCCAGTGGTTCTCAACCGGTGGGGAATTCCCCCCTCACCCCTAGTGGGAATTTTATGGTTTCTAAGGGCGTGGGGGAGGGGGGGGGGGGGGGGGGGGGTAATTAAGATTATTTCAAGATCACGTTAATACAAGAACGGGTTACTTGATATTGTTTTTCCTTCCATAATTTATAGTTCTGTACTTCTCACCCTTCTGAAATTCGTTTTATAAAGTTAAGTAGATCTGCAAATAATGTTTTAAGTGGACGTCTAGACTTGTTCTAGTATGTGTTATTAAATTTAGCTTCCATTTTACGTATACTATGTAGGGGCGGGGGTGGGTGGGGAGAATGTATAGGGAGGAAATACGAAAGGGGAGGGGGATGACATTCTCAACATATGGTGAAGGGGTGCATGGGCCAAAAATAGGTTTAGAACCACTGCACTAGTCTATACAAATATAGCACCATCAAGGCAGGTAATAGGCTCCTTTACTTTACCAGTATCATACAAGCTACAGACTGCTTAATTCCGTCGCTCAGTGCCTGCTGTTTCATTCACCCATGTTATCCCCAACTGCTATTTTTACTGTCTGACCCATTGTGATATGTTAAACCTTTTCAACATGGCCGGATGGATAAAAGCGGTGGTTCTTAGACTGATGTCAGGATATATATATATATATATATATATATATATATATATATATATATATATATATATATATATATATATATATATATATATATATATATATATATATATATTAGGGCTGCGGAAGTTAACGATTAATTAATCGATTATTCTGCAAACACAACTGAGTTGCAAATCTGTACTGTCACCATTGTGTAAGTTGTAAGCTAAGATGTACCAAAAAGTTGGAAACAGTATTTTTATTATGCTACAGAATCTTTCTTCTACAGGCGAGAGAAGCATTAATTGTCTACATATCAGATGAAAAGATGCAATACAAAGGTCCAAAACTGTCAGATTCATATTGGGAGAAGATTTCGAAATGTGTCAAAATTTTGCTTGGCGGTCAATATTTTGTTTCATGTAGCTGTGTATTGCCACTGCTATCATCGTTGACAAAGCATATGACTGTACACGATGATGATCAGGGCTACATAGCGAAATTTAAGGCAGCATCTTTTAATGACTTCAGCGAACGTATAGCTAATATGACAAGTATTGAAATACTAAAGATTGCAACAGCACTTGATCCAACGCTACAAATAACTGAAGTGTTTGTCAAAAGACGCAAAAGAACGAACTTGGTCATGTACTGAACAACAAATAGCAGTTGATGTTCATGATGAGCAGATGGAGACTGCTGCAACGAATGATACTGACATTGACAATAAAACTATATGTGAACCAAATGAAAAGCGTATTAACCTAATGGAGTCCGAAATTGAGAAGAAAGTTGCTGAATCGGTTGACCCTCTATAATGGTGGAAAATTAATGAACAATATTGTTAATAAGACGCGTCAGTCACTTGAATCAAATACTGTCTAAATACTCGTCTGTTTGCGTAGTTGGTTAGTTGACATTTGAACAATACAATCCAGTATTATTTTGATTTTTGACAAATACGACTATAATAGAGTTGTGTTACTATAAATGTTTTGCCTTAATTGAAATTAACTATGAATTAATCGTTAATTTTTCAAAAGTTAACTATTAAATTTAAATTAATCGGTCGCAGCCCCCTAATATATATATATATATATATATAACATTATTTCTTTGTTTTTAATCGCTTTTAGTGATAGATGAACAGCAGTGAACGAAGATGTTATGAACATACAACCACAGTTTATCAATCGGCCCAGATGTTTCTATAAAAGTGCATTTATGCTTTCTATGGTGTAGATGTGCTGCCGGCTTCGTGGCTTAGAGGTTATGACTTTTCTCCGTAATCTCGTATACTCTCGTTGGTGACGAGTTGACGGTGAGAATCAGCAGTGGTTCGAATCGCATCGGTAACTTACGTGGTATGTGAGCCGGCCGCTCAGAATGCAATGGCAAACTACTGAGCGTAATCTTGCCAAGAAATCAACATACAGCTGAAAGATGCTGGTGTTGAATGCGATGTCCTGTAAAGGATATGGGGAAAAAATGGTGTAGATGTACATTTAAAATGCTAGAAGGATGCCCAGGTGTGCATCTCATTACAAAGTGGAATAAAAATTATTCTTGCTGCTCCATCTCAATTCTCATGTTGCTCAACAGGCGTCAGATTACAAACTACTAACACAGTGAATCACTCATACTAGCTATCTCGGTGCAAACTCGATGGTGATTTTACATTGGCAAGTCTCATCTGGTATGGCAACCATGCTTAATTTCTCTCTATTCCACACGACCTAATTTTAGGTCATATTGTTAAATTCCCCTGGAAATGCAACGTGTAAGGTCGTGTAACATAATACGAAACTTCCTACTGAATTTGTGTTGTTATTCTCTGGCCTCTACTTATATTTCTGTTGTATTTTACTGTTGTTAAAATCCTACTAAAGTAAAAATCTTTATTGATCGATCTCCGCCGTACCATGCATGTCTAGCCAAGTGTACGGTGTGAGGGAAGCCACGTTCATTTGGTCTTTTCTATTCCAACGATCTATATGTAGGGCATTTTATTACATTTCTCTGGAAATAAACTACTGAACGTAAAACTTGCCAAGACATCAACAACAGCTAAAATTGCTGGTGTTTAACTGCAAACTTCCTGTGAAAGATATGCATCCAACTTAACATCTGGAAATGCACCGTGTGAGGGAATGTCGATCGTGATAACATAACATTAATCGTCCTACTAAACTTGTGTTGTTGTCCTCTATATTTCCGTCGTATTTTACTATGTTGCAATCCTACTTAATGTACACATATTTATTCGTCGATCCCCACCGCACAATGACTAACCTACTACCAAGACGAACAATGTGCAGAACCTATGTGCCCATTGCTTACCTTAAACACTCCAGGGCGCCTGGAAGTCGAGAAGAGCAGACCGAAAAGGGAGCCCCCGGGCATAGTTCCAAAAGTATGAAAGTAACCAACAAAAACAGAAAGTTTTACCATGTGCGACAAGGACTGTATTCATATGCTGATCCTTGCCAGAGCTACGGAGTCCGTGCACTGTACTCAGCTCTCCTAATGCAGATCTATCGAATGAGACTAAGCACTTATTGACGCGTATGAGTGCAATGACAGTTAACCAAAGTAAACTCGACAAACTACAAACTAAATCAAACGAATGCACGAAATAACTCGGATTGAGGAAACAGTGGTGATTTTACGTTCTTTCCTGATATTTTTTTCTTGTTACTCGCTACAGAGATGATTGCAAGAGCAGAACTCGGCATACTTTTCTCTTGCATAATACATTACATTTCTAGTGCATATTCGATTTTCACATGGTCTACCAAATCCTGACTGCATAAAAGATTTAGAATAACGTTTACCCCTATAAAACACCTCAAAGATGTTATAGAAAACTGCGTATTATCATAAAAACAGAGCTCGTAAATGGGTAGGTTGGTTATATGTTAATGTCAAATCAAGACCTTGAGGATGTCGAAAAACTAGGTGAATAGGTAGGAAGAGATCTTAACGAGTTTAAAGACGCAAGATTGCACCCCATATGTTTCGGTCTCTTTCCGCACGGCGGCCTGCCGAAAGAAACGCACAAAGCACTGACTCCGTAGCACCAGAGAAGAGCCCCCCCCCCCCTCCCCGGGGTCTCCGGGAACATTGCACTCGTGAACCAATTGACTACTTCACTATGAAGAATAACAACCTCACTATGAAATTTCCCTCCCCTCCCTCTCTCTCTCTCTCTCTCTCTCTCTCTCTCTCTCTCTCTCTCTCTCTCTCTCTCTCTCTCTCTCTCTCTCTCTCTCTCTCTCTCTCTGTTGTGTGTGTGGGAGGGGGATGTGTCACATAACATGAGAATATGCATTGTTTATGCTTACAACATTCATCTGACAATGTTTTTTTTCCCCCATATGTGAATGTATCATGTTATAAGGAATAACCTAATGTAAGGCAGAAGTTCTGGTAAAATTGTTACAGATAAAATTGTGATAGGTGAACAGCAGCGAAAGAAGCTCTGTTGAAAATACATCCACAATATATTAATAGTCTGCGCTGTCTCTATCATCGTGTATTTACGCTTTTTATGATGTAGATATACAATAGAAAAGTTAGAAAAAGATACCCTAGTGTGCGTCTCACTACAACATGGTGTAACGCTTTTCCTTGCTGCGCCATTTCATAGCACGTGGAGCATGAGAGTCAGATTACAAACAAAAACACAGTAAACCACTCAGTCTAGCCATCTCGATGCAAGTTCTATCGGGACATTACATTGTGTGCCTCATATGAGGATACTCGGTGCAACAACCGTACTTACTGTTAATCCTAGAAGATAGCTACTAAGTACAAGAACACGACTCTTTTCTGAACCTTGAGGCCCATTGGGTATATGATTCTAGCCCCATGTTTTTGTCGACCAATCGGCACTCGATGTGTGATGTGGTCATTATCAAGCTGACAGGCCTTCACTTCCTAGAACTTTTTCTGGTACCGATTTTAGCCTGGGTTAACTTGACAGCACAGGTAAAAAACCAAATTCCGTTTCGAAGAGGCTTCCCCACAAATAACTGGGTCACCTTGATAGCGTGCTATTCCGGTACGCTACCCGCGACTCTCGATCATCATCATCATCGTGTATCATACCGAGCGCGTGAGAAGTCATAGTTCGCCATCTCTCACAAACACAACAGCCCATTGATGTAGTAATTCATCGTAAAGAACATGAAAGATAGCTGGATAATGATGATGACACCAATGAAATCAAGCTCTCATATTAGGGTCGTGAAAAGTGAGGCTCCGGGACGAAATCGTTTGTGACAACAATTACCATTTCCTTTCACAAATATGAAACGAGTAGTTCATGTTAAAAATGCTTCTGATGCCTGATCATTCATATTTCTCTGAAGCTTTAAAATATGAAGCCTTCCCTGATAGTTTCTGTTCAATTTTTATCCAAAGCGCGTGATGCGGCTGGTTAATTTCAAATAGAGGCAGTAATCTCTGGTTGTTTCGGGTTACACACAAATAGATTGCCAGCACGCGATGGCTGTACACATCCATGCCAATTACAGAGCCTGTGTTGCGAGCAGTCGTGACTCCAACAGCGGCCCAAAGTGCGCGTACGACAAGCAATAAAAAAGAAAACCCATTCGCCTGATGGGTGCCCCCTCATGTAATCATTCGGGAAATACCGCAGAGATTCGGAGATCGGCTGCATTTTTATGAATGTCAAAGTTGAAGTTTTCCCCAACACTTCGTGAGGGAGTATGTTATGTTGCACACTCTAGTGGGGTATCGTATATACGGAGTTAATTATGTGCTTACATGACAGGCGGGTATCTTGTATATGTACTCATATATATATATATATATATATATATATATATATATATATATATATATATATATATATATATATATATATATATATATATATATATATATATATATATATATATATATATACTTAAAGGAATGACAAGTATCGTTCGTATACATGGAGATAAGTTTGTACTTAGGGGATAGGCGAGTATCGTATATATGGAGATAATTATCTACTTAAGGGAAAGAACGGGTACCGTAAATAAATATGGGGCAGATGAGTATCTCTTATATATATAGTTATTAAAAACTTACAGAAGAGATAGGTATCGAATAAATGTAGTTAATTAAACACTTAAGAGACAAAGAGGTATCGTATATGTGTGGTTATTAAGAAGTTAAGGGAGACACCCGTATCATATATGTGTAGTTAATTAAAAACTTAAAAGACAAACAATCATTCATTCAATGGCATGTCCCTTGCAGAACCATGTCCCCATAATAACCTTCCCGAAAACTTCTCTGTCGTAAACAAGATGTCCCGCGGCCTATATATGCATCTGGAAATCATATGCAACATGCTGCGCCCATCTTCTCTTTGGCCTTCCTCTTCCTCTGTTCGAAGCATATACCCCTCCATTATTGTTCTCTTCAAACGTTCATGACATTTCAAGTGACCAACATATTTCAATGTGCTTTTTAAAACCATTTTTAGTAGCCAGCCTTCTTAAATATTCAGCTTTTGACACTGCATTTATTCTTTTCTGTATCCAAAATATTGTTAGAACCCGTCTATAACATTTATATTCAAAGGAACTTTGCCCTATTCAGCTAGTTTAGTCGGTGGTCACGTTTCACAGGCATATGCATGCTCTTAAACATTTAATTTTTGTAGTTCTATCTGGGTCCTCTCCGCGTCGATAACTTACTATACCCTTGCCTTCTACAACCCACAATGTTCCTCTCCTATTTCAGGTTATATTTTCTTCCTAACGATTTGCATGATAATTCTTAGCAAAATCTTCGTGGTGTGACTCATTATACTAATTGTTCGATGTTGATCGCATTCCAGGGTTCCTGATTTCTTTGGGATTGCAATAAATACAGAATTACAAAATAATTAGTTAGGTATATCTCCAGTATCATAAATTGTATTCAGGAGTCTGGTATCTTTATCCATTCCATATTCTTCTAAAGACACCTAGCCAATATGAAATGAAAAGGGAGTCTTCGTAGTATTAGGACATTTGTGGAAGTTAAAAAACAGTCGATGTCTTACCAAATATAGAACATTTAACTGTTACGTTAACTTAGTACTGCAATATGGATCAGAATATGGAGAACAACCAACTCAATTACTAATAAATTACAAACATTCTTTAACCGTAGCCCGTGCAAGATGGAGAATTAAATTAATTGCGTGATCTTTGAGGGATTGATTGATTGATTGATTGATTGATTTAGGAACCGACATCACAGCATTCGGGACATTCCCATAAGCACTCCGTCTCCATCCTCAGCAGCCAGCGAAGAGTTCCAACACTAATAGTTCCAGTAGCAATCTGATTATATGTCCGTCTCGCCTTTCCTCCGAGCGCCGAGCGTCGGCCAAATTCCCTCGTCACACCTCGTTGTCTCATTCTTACCAGACCATGGTGCTCCATCTGCTTCTCCGAGGTGTACACGTGCTCCCACAAGGCCGCAACCACGTCTGCCTTGTCATGCATCAATACTCCACCAAATTTTGCCGAGCAATTTTGCAATCACCTCCAATATTTATTTATTTTTGTTTTGCCTTGTTGTATTCCGTGTAACTTTCCGCTAAGCAGTTTGTCTTTGGTTTATGAACATCATTCACTTATATTATTGTGAAAATCAAAGTAAAGTGATCGTTCCTAAATCGTCTGTGGCTGGCTTTGAGCCAGAAATGACAGGATTATGAAAGTGTGTTCAATACGCTTAAGGCACTGTAAGAACGACCGGTCTCTGTGGCTAAGGGATTGCGAACGCGGTTTGTGAGCCCGTATACCCGGGTTCGAAACACAGCGGTGCTGGTTTTTTTCGAAAAAGGTATAGGGGCCGGTCGTTCAGAAAGCAATGGCAAACTACTGAACGTAACACTTGCCTAGTACATCAACAGCAGCTGAAAATGCTGGTGTTGACTGCAACGTCCCGTAAGGGATATGCAACAAAATTATTATTATTACTGTAAGAACGAATAGAAAAACTAACTTGGTACGACGGAATCAGAGGAGAAGGATAGAAGAACTAACTTGGGACGACATAATCAGAGTAGAAGAACTAACTTGGTACAACAGAATCACCAATAGGGAGCTTAGAGAAAGAACTAAACAGATTCCAGCTTACTAAGCGGTAAGGAAAGCATAAAACGCCGTCGTTGGGTAGCACGCGCATTGAGAAATAATGAAAACTGTATACCGGTAATTAGAACATTCGCTTTATGGAACACATTGGACTAACGAAATGTAGGCAGACCTTACAACACACGGAGAAGAGAATTAGAGATATGGCTGAATAATATGGAGCGTACTTGGAGGTAGGGTTGCCACTTTTATTTTACCAAAAATATCTAGAAACGACCCAAACAACATCCATAAATATCTAGATTTCGTTGGAAAGTTTCTAGGAAAAATATCCAGATTGAGAAAGTAAAAAATTACATATTTATTGATGTGACTCCGGTCCTCCCTGGCGAAGGGTTTACGGCTTTTGCCGAAACCCCGTATATTCTCGTGAGTAACGCAGCTGTGCCCGAACCTGCAGCGGTTCGAGCCGCGCTAGTAACTTTCGAGGGTATGTGAGCCGGTCACTCAGAAAGCAATGGCAAACTACTGAGCGTAATCTTGCCTAATACATCAACAGCAGCTGAAAAATGCTGATGTTGACTGCAACTTCCTGTAAGGGATATGCAACATTAAAAAAAATTGATGTGACTTACCCTATAGAATCATGTCCTCATCTTCACTGATGTCTGTCTCACAAGATGCACTTAGCTTGGATGATGAAGTTGAAGCTTCAGATTCAAAATGACTCTGGTATGCTTTAGCTGTTCCAATTTCTTTTAATACACGATCAGGGAGCTGATAAGTTGAACAGCATTTTCCTGCTCTCATCAGGCCAAATCTTATTGTCAAGATAGCATTTAAGAGGTCAAGTTTCATCCTGTTTCTTAGTTTACATTTTGTATAATTCATAGTACTGAAAACTCTTTCCACATCAGCATTTGAATGGGGTAGTATCATGGCAGACATCGCACATTCAAAGAGCTCACAGAATGGACTGTTACCTGAGGCATCTTTAAATTGTCTTACTTCACTCCAAAAGGCTTCAGTTTCTGTTTTGTTTCTCCAGTCAACCAAATTTATTTTGGTTAACTGATATTCTGCTTCCGCCACACTATTATCAGTAGCCCCTAAAAATTTCATAACTTGACAATATTTTGATATGTCCTTTACTGGCTGAAGTATGTTGTTAACAGAAAAGAGTGAAATATTTTTCAATACATCTAAATTTTCAGGAAGTCTCTGCTTCAATTGCTTGAATAATGAGAGAAGAAAATCTTGACAGCGCTTTCTTAAGTTGTTCTCTTCATTTTCTGTTAACAGTCCTTTTGTTTTTAAACCATCAATTTTTGATTCGATTTGGTATCCCAGGTATGGCTTAGGAGCCAAATAGCTCTCTATAGTGCAAGTGAACAAGTCAGCTTTAGAAGTTGGCAATATAAGTCTTTTACCAATTGAGTGAAATAGCAAAGTGAGATCGTCAAGTAATTTAACTTTATCAACATTTTGAGATTCAAACAGTTTATTAACTTTTTGCACTTCACTTAAAATGGGTTGTAAAAAGAGAAGGAATGCCAAATTTTTTTTCATCACTGTACATTCCATATAGTATTTCAGCTGTGTAGCACTTTTCACTTTGTCTTGTTATTTCGAAGTGTGTCTTCAACTCCAACCATTGGTTCACAATTACTTCAACAACTGGTTGAATTGATAACCATCTAGTTTTGCGATATGACAGAATTTTCAGTGGTGAGGAACTATCATTTAATGCTTTATATAAATTATTATATTGCTGTTGTCTGACAGATGATTTGGAGAACCAGTTATGTGTTTCAGCAATAAGGAATTCCAAATTCCTTGGTAAACATTCTGATGAGGCATGTGATAATGCTAGCTGCAAGGAGTGACACGCACATTTTATGAGGATTAAAGATGGGATATATTCCTTCAATTTTGCATAAATGCCATGCTTGACACCAACCATTATCGAGACATTATCTGTACCAGTTGCAGCCAAATTCACATGAAAAGAATCACAAAGTCGGCATCACAGCAATAAGTCGCAGCACGGTGAGTTTACAGTTCAAATAATGTTATTATAATTTATACGTCCTTTTACTCATTACCGGGGGGTTGCCAGATTGTTGAGCGTTGGCCCAAGTCTGTTCAAAGTAAATGACATCGAATGAAAAATAAAATCTAGGAAACATCCAAAATATTCAACTCCAAATGAAAAGTATCTAGAATTGCATCCAGCATCCAAACGTCAGAAAACGGTATCCAGACGTCGGCAAAAACCTCTAGATCTGGATATAAAATATCTAGAATGGCAACCCTGCTGGGATGGTGATAGCAAACTAGAGAAGGCTTGGCGTTATTTGGCTGTGAGCCCAAGTTCCAGCAGAGGTTAAAGGGCAGGGGAAGAATGACGAAACTCTAGGTACTAATAATTCCCGCTTATTTTCAGAATCGAGAAATAGGAATAAGCTCAGTAAGCCGTCAACAGAGAAAGTTTAAGTGCGTTAAACTAACCTTATCAGCCATGACGACCTCTGCATGTCGATTGGCCTATACATGTATGGACCCGACATAAGATAACCAATGCGCCTAAAGCGAGTAGTAGAGGTCATTATTTGCTTTCGGATGTGGCAAGTACAAGCTCCTTCCCAAAATAGGGACCTTCACTTGCTTTACTTACTGAAGATCCTACACAAAGCCATGACCTAGGATAAACACACATACATTATTTGGCAGTTATAATAGTAGAAGAAAGAAGTAGGGATTAGAGTACGCACTAGACAACATTGAAAGCTACAGTAACCGATCGGGATTCGAACCTGCCACCTGTTGGTAAATGTAGCATTCAAAGTTTATGTTGTCTAGGGCGCACTCTAATCACTAATTCTTTCGTCTCCTTCTATGAGCCCACAAACAATACATGTGTGTTTATCTATGAACTATCTAAAGTGACCTCAAAGAGTGCCCGATTGATATTCCCATGAAATCGAATATTTCCCCAACTTCGCATTCTGCACAATAGCAATACGAACGTCTTCCAACAAGAGCTCGGCAGCAAAATGTGTCACCAAAACTTCAACAAGTAATGCAGATGCCACAACATAACAACCTTCCCTCCTTGACAGACGCAATCGCGATCTGAAAACAACATGGCGTGTGTCCAAATTTCAGTGCCTTCCAATAGCACCTTTGCGCAAAAACACGAATGCATATACTCCAAAGAATATGTCTGCACGTTTGAAATAGCGTGTAAGATTGACAAAGCGCAAGAATTGTTTCAGGTTTGCAGTAATAACAGAATCTGTGCGTGTCTAGCGTGATTACATGTGACTGATCCACGGGGAAACATGTCTTGTCAATTTTGAACGCAGTCTAAATAAAAAAAAAAAAGATACACACACACAAAAACTATAAAACCGAGTCAATGTCTGGGGCTGAAGGAATAAAAATGTCAGTGCGAGAATGTTCTTCGTGGCTACTGTTATTCGAAGCCCAAAGTCTCTGTTAGCGTTGTTCAAAGATAATGGGGGAGATGGCGAACAAGCTTGAGACGAGTGGCATAAACTCACCGACGGTGATAGCTTTAACCGTTAGCCTTAATTAATGATGCGAACAGCAAACACACAAAGTAACAGCAAATAAACCTCTCGACCCCACGTCTTTGTCACAATGAAAATGAAAGGTATAAACAACACTGAAGCCAGTAATAAATGACACAAATGAAGCAGGCTTATAGTCACCGGGGTTATCGTCATTATCTTTACCGCTATTTGTCAAGTTTGACGAGATATTCTATAGAGTGTTTAGCTGGAAATGGCGCTCTGTTACATATTTTGTCTTTGAGCTGGCATTGATATGCTTGCGGCGAGTTAAATATATCTGGGTTTTCACAAGTTTATGAATGTTGTGTTGTGTTTTTAACTTTTCAGGAACGTTAGGATAGCATAGCGAAGAATTGTGGCAACACAGATACAATATTTAAAAAGGATTTGGGATGCTGGTGGAGGGAGAGAGGGCGTTAAAGGCGATAGGCTTAACTACATTGCACCGAGATTTATCCTATATGGCTCGGTCTAATTCCGCAGGGTTGGCTGCTGGAAGTGCTGCACAGAGCACGAACTCTGTAGCTCCAGTGACGACCCTCAGGAGTCTCTGGGAAAACAACATTCGTGGACCGAATTGCGTTGTATTTTCTTTTAACTTGTCAGGAAAGATAGGATCGCATGGCCGAGAACTGTGGCAACTCAGATAAGGCCAGGAAATACAGTTGGTGGGAGATAATGCAGCTGGTTGTAGGCCAGTTGGTACCTGTTTCTTATAACCCACATAAGTCACCACTGGAGGCAGTGACTTAGCGTTACAGCTTTCGACTAGAAGGAAAAGAACCTCTGTTCCATATTTAAAGACGTATCGGGTAAACGGTGATAGCTTAATATTTTTTATAGACTAATCGAAACTAGATGAAACGTGTGGTCAATACCACGCCTTTACTTCTCAAAACATTTTGTTGTACCCATTGTAAAAGGGTTTGACCTGAGAGCCTTGATCTCTATAAAAAAAAAATAAAATCATCGTCTGGATGTGGATTTCGAACATCGCGAATTGCATTCGCCACAGAGCCGGCTTACTTCCTATAGATAGATTAAATCCCAAGTAATTTGCTCAACCTACCTATGGGATAATTCGTAATTCCGCATAACGCGTTACAAACACAGTTGCGGACGATTTGGAAGCAGACGGCCTTGCGTTGGTTTCCATACAATAGCATGAGTGCCGATCATTCAGAAAGCAATGGCAAACTACTGAACGCAAAACGTGCTTAGGAATTATAAATAGTCAACAACAACAAAATCATTGAGCTTAATGATACGCCCTGTAAAGGATATTCCACTAACGGCGAAGTATAGGAAACTGATTTCCTAAGCATGGGAGCAAAGGGTCGTGTCATAACTTTAGACAACAAAGTGTATTTTTATTTTAAATTGCTATCCCTATTTTCAGATTCTAACCTTATGACTCCTGAGCTTAAGAAAGACAAGGTATCCTATCAGCATAACCTGGACTAGCATTCTTATAGCGCCGAATGTTGGGCGTAGTTAGCTTAACAGTTGCCAATAATCTGTATTTAGCTTAACAGCTGCCAATAATCTGTGGTTAACTTAACAGCTGCCAGCAATCTATAGTTAACTTAACAGCTGCCAATTATCTGTAGTTAACTTAACAGCTGTCAGTAATCTATGGATAGCTTAACAGCTGCCAATAATCTATGGTTAGCTTAACAGCTGCCAATAATCTATAGTTAACTTAACATCTGCCAATAATCTATTGTTAAATTAACAGATGCCAATAATCGACCATTTCACATCACGATGATGTTGAAGTCTCCGAGGCGAAGTGGTTACGGTTCACGAGTTCAATTTTCTCAGAGAACCCGAGGAGTGGGGAGGAGGGGTCGTCGCTGGAGCTACGGGTCCATGCTTTGCGCGAAGCTCTCAGCAGACCGCCCTGTGTAAATAGCCAGAGCCGTATGGAATAAAATCCGATGCAATGAAGTCGTTCCTCTCGACTTTTAAATCCCTTTTGTAAACATCACGATTATAAGTGAAATAAGCAAGTGAAGATTTTTTATGATGTCAAGAAATAAAATAAAATGTGATAACAGTTTATAATCTGTTGTTTGTCCATCAAGAATGATAATGACCATTCATTTCATCCAGTGAGGTTGAAAGTATGGAGCCGTGAGTTCTAAGATGGCTGACAAGGCCTATTTTGGCTCGAAATGTTCTTTGACGATGTGGGCAAAGAATGCTTGACGTTCCTGGAGGGGGATCTCCTGCAGCAGTTTTTCTGTCCAGCCTTTTCTTCACAGCTCTTGCAGTCCTGGTTGCTTCACAAGTGACTGCACCCTTATGTAATGATGCACGCCACGAATTTCGGTCTTTGGCAGCAGTCTCCCAAGTGTCATGATGAATTCTACAAGCTTTTGGTTAGATTTTCAGAGTGTCTTTAAAGCGATTCCTCTGGCCGCCTTGAGAGCGTTTACCACAGCGCAACTCGCCATAACATTTTGTTTAAGGAACCTGTGATCTGGCATGCGAGTCAGGTGACCAGCCCAGCGAATCTGATTCTTCATTAGTACAGTGTGGATACTGGGCATGGACGCTCTTTCTAGGACTTCAGTGTCTGGGGTCTTGTCTTGCCATTTAATCTCCAATAGCTTCCTAAGGCAGACTGTGTGGAAGTGGTTTAATTTCCTCGCGTGTCGGTGATAAACCGTCCATGTTTCACAAGCATATAGCAGTGTGGATAATACGACTGTTTTGTAGACTTTCAGCTTTGTTTGCATGCTTATTCTATTTCTGTCTCACACATTCTTGTCACACAGTCTGCCAAAGGTCGCGCTGGTCTTGGGGATTCTTGCATTCACTTCGTCATCAAATGTGACAGCTTGTGACACAATGTTGCCAAGATAGGTGAATGTTTCCAGAACATTTAGTCTATGACCATTCACTTTGATATTCGGCACGACGTGATTACTCCCTGGAGCTGGTTGGTACATACCTACAGTCTTCTCCAAGTTGATACTGAGCCCAAAGTTGGCACAGGCATGTGAGAAAGCTGAAACATTATATTGCATGTCTGCCTCTGTGTTGGCATATAGAGCGGAATCATAAGCAAACAGGAGCTCTCTGACGATGTCGCTGTTAGTTTTGGATTTAGCTTTCAGCCTTCTGATATTGAACAACTTTTCATCCATGCGGTAGTTGATGTCAATTCCAATGTCACTATTCTCGAAGACATTCGTCAGCATAGATGAAAATATGAGGCTGAGCAGTGTAAGTGTCAGGACACAGCCTTGCTTCACTCCATGGTGATAGAAAAGGGCTCAGACAGCTCACCATTTCCCTGAACTCTTGTCTGTATACCATCATGAAATAGCCGCATCATTTGGACAAACTTTTGTGGACAGCCATATTTCGCCATAATCTTCCACATTCTTTCTCTGCTGACTATATCAAAAGTCTTGGTAAGATCAATTAAAGTGGAGAACATTTCGGAGTTCTGTTCCTGGCATTTCTCTGCCTTGCCAAGGCAGCTGCCTTGCATCGAAAATCACAGTTTAGTATATTATCATAGTTCATAGCTTATAATCAATAGTTCGCTTAACAGCTGCAAATATCCTAAATTGTTACATCACGATGTCTGAATGAATTTAGTAAACAACTAAATTAATATTTCTTTCGCCTGGCTAGATATTTTGGCGAGAAGCTTTTTATTTCCAACATCTGCTCAATCTGTCCTTGACCCTGTTCTTGATAGACCATTTTCCGTCTTTTGACACGACATTTATTAATTTTTTTAAATCATGAACATTAACAGCATGCTTGTTTCCCCTGGAATAATTTACTTTAAAATCGTGTCTAGTATTAAACCCTCCCTCCCAACACCACAAACACCTTTCGGCCCAATCCTGACCACAGGCTCAGCACTATCTGTCAAGAAAATTCTTTATATCTTTAGTAATCCAATTCATATCCTGTATAAATCAATACATATCCATTATAAACCCATTCATATCCATTATAAACGTGTTCATGTAAATTATTAACCTATCCATATCCATTATTTACTCATTCATATCCTTTAGAAACCCATTAATTTCAATATTACACAAATTCGTAACCATTATAAACCCATTCATATCCACTATAAACCCATTGACATCTATTATAAATTATCATGTCTGTAACTATGCGTGAGGAACAAGCGAAAGTAACATTTGAAAACTATGTTTTCTTTTGAGGAGGGGGTAATGTAACAATGTGTGAGGAACAAGCCAAAGCAACAATATGGGTTGCAGGTGTGAGGTCAGAGTAAGACAGAGATGAGGCGAGGGAAATTAATTAAGAAGTCCCAAGTGAATTGGGGGGGGGGGGGAGCCCCAGACAATGGGTTGTTATAGCACATATGTGTCAAGGATAAATTTCTAGTGAGAGACAGAAGCGTACTTGGAGGCGGATAGACAAAGGGAAACCCAGAATGGCATTTTCATGGGAACTGGTAATTGGGTTCAAGGGTGAAATAGTTTCATGGGTGGTCTCGAGGAGGCTGAATAAAGACAGAAGTTTGGGCAAGTTGAGGGCAGTTGAGTTTTGGGCTAAGTTAGGGAAACTTAGCTAGGCATTCAGTGGGGGAAGGTTAAAGTAAAACTTGGCCCCAAAGACAGACTCCATGGAGTTGAGTTCGGATACAGAGAAGAATCCGGCGCGACAAGTTATGTTATAAGGCCGATAGAAGGCACTATTGTGTATTTACGTGCGTTATGTTTTTCCTGGGAAAGATGCATATTCATCGTGTATGTACATCAATAATAAAATCTCATGTGTGTGCAACTCGGAGTTATCAAGTGCCTAATAGCTGTTCATAAGTATTCCTACAGAGTATTCATACAGACATACCCCTGGACATAACCATAGCCACTTCTATCTGTCAGCAGTATTGTGACAATGTCCTTATACACTAAGTGATATCCATTATAAACCCATGCACGTCCTTATACACCAAGTGATATCCATTATAAATCCATGTATCCCCCTAATAAACCCATTTATATCTATAATAAACCTATTCATGTCGCTTATAAACGCACTCATATCTATTATAACCCAATTCATGACCCCCATAAACCTATTCATATCTATTATAAACCACTCATGTCCCTTATAAACACATTCATGCCTATTATAAACCATTCATGTCCTCATACGCCAAGTAATTTCCATTATAAACCCACTCATGTCCGATGATAAATCACTGCATCCCGGAGATGGACATTTTCCCCGTAGTCACTTGTGAAAATGCAGACTTTGCGGACAATTTAATGTTATCATTAGATACATTAATACATAACATATGCATGAATACGGCAAGGATTTATGGACAAGAGACTAAGAATGTATCGCACGGATGTTATGATTGTATCCCGTCCGAATGCAGCGATCACAAGCAAACCCTGATTATGAATGAGATCTTCTTCTTCTTTCTTTCTTTTTTCTTCTTCTTCGTTCCCTTTTCAATGGAATTGCGTTACATCATAGGTCAGTGTCAGACTGAGGCAAGCATTTGTGTAATGTTCACTTCTTCTAGGCAGAATCCATACAAGGCAACGGACTCGTACGTAGGTTTACTTTTCCTAACAATTCTGCTAGGGAAGTGGCTTTAAGGCCTGCTCTTTGCAATTTCTCACTGTTCTAAGATTTTTTAAGTGCACAATTCGCAGACGGTACCCCCCCCCCCCCCCCCCCCCCCCCCCCCCCATCCCCCTTCTCCCCTGTTGTTTTTTTTCTTATCCTTGAAGCCTAGATACCTAAACTTACTACCCAAGAAATGAAGAGGGCGTGTGATATCTTTAGATATCAATGGTTTTTTTCTTTCTTTAAATGTCTCAAATTCTGCATGGACCGTTCCCGATACTTTCTGAACCTGAGACAGACGCTACAGCCTCGGATTCTGAAACACGTAGCGCATGTATTTTTGTCTTTCCAATTTTTTTATTTTCTTCAAGGTTCTCGTGTTTTCATCTTTTCATTCTTTTCATTCCGTTCATGCCATAATGTAGTCGCTGTCATGTCTTCTCCGTAATTATATATTGTGTTTTGTGGATGTATTTGTTTACTTGCTTGCTTGCTTGTGTTCGTTGGCTTGAGCTCCAACGCGAAGTCCTGTATGTCGGATGAAGACATCCTGTTGTCCAACATCAGTGTGATGTCATACAGGACCTGAGGTTTGCGTGAGTATCCGTTGTCCCATGTCTGGCTTATTGGTGTGCAGACTGGTGGTTCCTCGCCATACAGGCAGACACTCTCCGACTTCGGAGGAATCGGCGATCCTACTGACTTTAACCAGGACCCTGAAGGGACCTGTTGCCCAGGACGCTCGACGAGGATGCGTCAATAGGTCTTGGCCAGTATATACCCGGCCCTGGTGCCTTGGAAATACCCCTGCGTCCTATTTGTTTACTGATACACATTAGTCGCCGCAACGTCCTGTGTTTATGTAATTGTGTTATGTAAAGCTACATTGCTTTGTGTTATTTTATATTCTTTACAATGTACATAGGACAGTGTTGGTGTTCTCTGGCTGTATTCAGTGATAAACACCAGGTATTGAAAGCAAGAGTTTACAGGCTTTATTCCGTCTTAGCAGCGCTCATTGTTTTAGGGCCTCTAATTTCATCCTACATAATGCACGCAGATTCCATCCCCCACGTATCCAGCCCACAAGGAAATATATGAGCAACTTATATGTATATAAATATAAATTTTCATGTAGTATTTTTCATATGCTTGTATCGGTGTGTGTTTGCTGTTTGTGTGCTAATCGGTTTTAGCCGTTTTGTTACTTCTGATCGTTTCCTAGTTTTACTATGTTGTTGTTGTTGTGTTGTTGTTGGTTTTTTTTTTGGTGGTATGTCATGTCCTACATATTTGTATGGTTTGTCTAGTCCTACATATGCTTAGTAGAATCATCGGGGAAAGAAGACCCCTTTGAGCTTTACTCTAGTCCGACTTTGTGAAGACACAAGAAGGGTTTAGCGTAGGTTGGAGAGCAAGCGCAATTGAAATACCACTACTTTTATCTTTCCTTTACTCATTCAGTCAGGGAGATTTGGTCGCAACAGACGAACAATATCTCCGGCGGGCCTATTCTCGCTGGTCTCGGGATCCGCATAGTGTCAGGTGGGGAGATTTGTTCGCAAGAGACGAGCAAAATCTCCGGCGGGCCTATTCTCGCTGGTCGCTGGACCCGCAGAGTCAGGCAGGGAGATTGATGGTAATACACGCTTACATTGGTCCGGACACTTACTAATGAGAGGTGTACGCGCTCATATATGTCTAGACACTTGCTTTAAGACCCTCTGCTGCGGGATATGGCTGAACGCCTCTAAGCCAAGTCCTACGGTTGTGAGGGTCTGGCCACCATTCATCTCCTGCTCTCCGAGTTGAGACTTACCTCTGGCTCTTGCAGGTTTGACGCTAAGCCACCAGCGTCTGCAGCCTACTTTGCTCCAGGCCTACTGGTTATCCTTACCTCTGGAGTGAACAAGGCAAGGCCGAGAGAGGGAACATGCTTGCATGGGCAAAACATGTTCTCTGAATCCATGCCCAGGCATTGTGCGATGAGATTTTGGCCTAAATTCCAATTCCACATACTTTCGTCTGTCAAGACGGCAAGGTGCCACTCACATATTCTAAGGTTTGTTTAGACAATTGGTTCTCAACTGGTTGGGGGGGGGGTTCGGGGGGGGGGGAATTAAAATTGTTTCAAGATCGCGTTAATACAAGAACCGATTACTTGATATTGTTTTTCCCTCCATACTTTACGGTTCTGTACTTCTTGCTCTTCAGAAATTCCCTTTATAACGTAATTAGTCCCGCAAATCACGTTTTATATAGACATCTAGACTTGTTCTAGTATGTGTTATTACCCCGGGAAGGTTAACCTGGTCAACAAATGCCCGCAGAAGTTTGATGCGTCTGCCTCAAGGCGCAAGAGTGCAGCTCTTTTGTAAACAGGCACAACGCAATCACATCAGAAAAAAAACGGTCCGGATGAACGCAGAAGAAGAAGGAGAAGTATATGTTAATAAATTTAGCTTCCATTTTTACGTATACTATGTGGGGGTGGGGGAGGGGAAGGTTATATAGAGGAAATACGAAGAGGGGGGGGGGAAGAGATGACATTCTGAACATGTGGTGAAGGTGTGCATGGGCCAAAAAAGGTTGAGAACCACTGGTATAGACCTACAGAGTTGTATGGTTTGTCTAGTTCTACATATTTGCGTAGCGTGTCTAGTTCAACATATGTGCACTTCTGTCAGTGGGGAATGTGTAGTACATGCTTCTTCAAAATGTGATTTCCCCCCCCCCCCCACACAAAAAAAAAATCAATGACTGTCTGTTCATCTCTCTCTCTCTCTCTCTCTCTCTCTCTCTCTCTCTCTCTCTCTCTCTCCTCTCTCTCTCTCTCTCTCTCTCTCTCTCTCTCTCTCTCTCTCTCTCTCTCTCTCTCTCCCTCTCTCTCTCGCTGTTACGATTATTTCTTCGAGACAACTTATGAATTGTAATATGCTCTTCGTATCAGTTCAGCTCCTGAAATCATGTTGGATGTTGATGTTATGAAATCATAATGCTTGGAAGGCGTGCTTCATATTATTCGATCTGTGGTTTCTGTGAGGAGAGCTCACCACAGACTAGCCGCACCAAGCTGATCTATGATCGAGAGGTTTCCGGAAGATTGTTATAGGAGCGAGGTTCTGCTAAGGACATGCTACTGAATGAATTAATTTCAATGCTTCCGCTACTAACTGATTTAGTGCCCCCTCCCCTCCCCCCCCCCCCAAAAAAAAAAGTACTTTGGATCAAACTTGGTGAACAAACAAATAATCGAGTATTATAATGGCAATCTGCTTTCACTGAGTATTAAACAAATAATACGATGACCCTGGTATGGCGATATATCACCCTTAAGTCCAAATTGGAGGTCACATTTGGCGATATATTATCCGCCGACACTGAATCAGTTAAGTTGATTATTTTCCGTTTGGCCCCATAGTGCCGCATCAAGCCTCCACAAGGATTCCCCATCAATGCTGCTGAAGGCCCTTCTCTAGTTTATTTGACGGATCAAAATCACGGTACACGGGTGTAACCCATAAGTGCCCCGTTCTACTCCCAACTCAAGCCTGAGTCCGCAGAACCTCAGCTCAGTGCACGAACTGAGTACCGGCGAGGATGCTAAAATACTTTGGGTAGAATTTTAAATCGAAATTTTTCCCGGGCAGCGCCAAGGGATGTTTTACATGTGCAACTATACACACGGGCGTCCGATCTCACTAACCAAAGAGCAAGGGAAATTTTGTTACTAGAAGCCCACGTGAAAACATCCCGGCCCTCACCGGGGCTTGAACCCGGGATCTCCAGCACTCGAGGCGAACAACATGCCTCGAGACCACTCAGCCTAAGGAGGGGAGGTTCTAATGCACAGATATCTGTATAAAGTGGTGAATGCAGTTCAACACTTTCAATCAGGTGCCGTCTCCACAATGAAACTTGGCTGCAATGGATCTCCAACACTGTCTCTAGCCATGACTGTACATTCTGTCAGACTGCTGGTTGACCATCTCTTGATGCTATCTTCCCACTTGTATCGCTGTCTACCTCTTTCTCGCTGGCCCTTAACCTTGCCCCCCCCCCCCCCCAGTATGGTTTTTTTTATAAGAGTGTTATGTCTTTTAACGTGGCCGAAATATTTCACCTGCCTCTTTGTTATTTCTTATGTCTTATTGTTTTTTATTGTCTTATTTCAACACTGTTCCATATTTAATGTGACGACCATCTTGACAGAAAGTGCTAGCTATCTACCATCGGCAACTTCCATTGCGGCGAAGGCAACTCATAAACAATCGTTTACGCTGGTACTGGTCTTGAGATATGCACCCTAGGGCCCCGGGTATCAACTAAGCAACCCCACCCTCCAAGCTGGGGTAAGGTGAGAGGAAAAGCAGTGATGTACCCTGCTAGTTTACCCAAAACCGACCCGCGCTGTGAGAGGCAAGCGGGTAGACTTGCAGGAAGAAGCTGGTGACGGGTTGTTCTGCCTGCGCTATCCCGGAAAAATACGTTACCGGTAATATCACCCCGCTTGCGCTAAACCCAACTAACCAACCTCACCAACCCAACCTGTCAGGACAGCCAGCGATTTGCAGCAGACGATGGGGGGAAAGACGAAAACTTAAGTACACCGATGGGACCATTAGCAAAACATGCCAGTTGTATCGCGAATGTGACGTTCATGGATAGTTTTCAGCATTGAGTGTATTTTTACGTTCAAACTCGGTCCGTGGTCGAATTTGGATTTTCAGCTTTTGAGGACTCGCCGTGTGGGGTAAGTGTTCGCGTGACAGTGCATTGTTGAGCGTTGTTTGGATGTGGGAGATCTGTGGTTATAATGGATTGTCCTAGTTTCATCTCATAGTAAGATAGACAGACATACCGACTGGGATAGATAGACACAAACAGGCAAAGCGACAGACAGA